>APFE031398506.1:181536-192292 GCA_000404065.3 Pinus taeda | reverse complement strand
ATTTTTCTTGGGTACTATTACTAGCGGAGAAACCCATTCACTATCAGATATGGGGTATATAAATCCTGCATTTAACAGCTTTTGAAGCTCTTCTTTTACTATTTCTATTAGATTGGGATTCATCCTCCTCTGGGGTTGACAAACTAGACGGGATACTTCTTTAATATAAATCCGATGAGTACATAGCTCAAGGGAAATCCCTTTCATGTCTGTGTAATCCCATGCGAATGCCTCCCTGTTTTCTTTAAGTAGCTTCATTAACTGCTGCTTTTGATCATCTGTTAGGTTGGGATTTATATTTAATGTCTTTCCTGGTTCGATTTCTATTGTCACACTTTTGGAAGGGCTACCGGCTAATATCTGATATGAATTTTCAGTTTCTAGATCGTTCTGGGACTCTGATTCAAGGATTGTGGTGAGATGATTATGTATCTCTGAGCTAACTGAAGAGGGTTCAGAAATGAAGTTGTTGATTAATTCATCTTCAGTTGAGTTCTTGAGAGTTAAGGCTTGTCCGATTGTTAAAATAGGTTGGGCTTCTTCATCCTCATAGTCTATCCATATTGAATTATCGCTATTAATCATGGGTGTGGCATGAGGGTAAAGAGTCAATTGTTTAGTTTCCTGGCCATTGGATATTGTCATTGATCCAGATCTACAGCTGATGAAAGCATCTGCTGTAGCTAACCATGGTCTTCCTAGGATCAGTGGATGACCCCCCAACTTTGTTTTAGTTTGTAACACCGCAAAGTCGGCTGGGTAATTCCAGGATTCTACAGAGATTACCAAGTCTTCGATTACTCCCTCAGGTTTGATTGTAGAGCGATTGGCCAGTTCTAAAATAGTTGGAGTTTCCCTGATCAAATGTTTCAACTGCAGTATTTGTGTTGTTTCTAGTGTCATATTATTTATTGCAGCACCTAAATCCACTAGAACTTTGGAGACAAAGGTCTTGCTGACCTGAACTGTTACTGTAGGGTGACCAGGGTCACCATATTTCACAGGAGGGTCTTTTCCTATCATTAGAGCAGTCAGTTCTCCCATCACATGAACTGTGAGGGGCTCCTTGGCTTTTCTTCCAGGTTTCCTGACACAAATATCTCTAACAGTTCTGGCGTAGATAGGGACATCTCTTAATGCTTGTAATAATGGAATTTTAATGTATAAGTTCTGCAGTTCTCCTAAAAGATTAAAGGCTGGTGGCTCAACCGTTTTACTCAGAGTCAATCTTTCGGGGAAGGGTGGTTCAGTTGTTTGGTCAGTCTTGTTAGTAGTTGATTCAAGAATTTCGGTATCTTTATTGGATGACTTTCCTGTCCTAGCTTCTTCAGAATCAGTGATGTCATCTATGATGGGTTCAACTACTCTTCCAGAACGTAAATGGATGTCGTTACATTGCATGGGAAGGGCAGATTGATTTTGAATGTTAATTACCTACAAAGCTTTATTGTTGTTTGGGTTAGGGTTAGGTTGCACAGGAAGTTGGGGTCTCATTGCTTGGTTATGCTGGGAAGTATTGGGTGGTAAGGAAAGAGACTATTGTTGCTGAGGAAATGGTATTTGCTGGGCTGCCCAATTTGGGTTCCATTGATTGAAGTATGGTTGCTGTGGGGCCCAGGGATTCCACATAGCAGGATCAGGAAAAGGTTGTTGCATAAGTGGAAAATTCATTGCATTAAAGGGTGGGTACTGCATTTGGTTCATGGGTGGGTAATTTGTTTGAAAAGGAGAATTATTGTTCCAACGACTAAATGTTGTATTAGAGTTCATACCTTGTCTTTGTGGCCATTTCCTTCTCTGTGTCATCAGATACACTGCTTCAGCCTCCTCTTCAGTTGTCTACAATGCTGCTTTGATTCCGGGCAGAGAAGGACATTGTTGAGTTTCATGGTCCATTTCAAAGATCGTACAGATAGGTGTCTTATCCAGTGGGCATTCCCTAAGTGGGTGTTTGCCTCTGCATTTAGAACAGAAAATAGCTAAAGCAGCTTCTGCTTCCGCCTGTTTCTTCTTAACCTGCAGAGCATCGATTTGTGAAGCAAAAGAACTTAACATTTCAGTTTTAAATTCTTCTAATAAATTACCTATTTCAGCTCTTGTTGCTCCTCCACTGGCTGACTTCTGAACTCTCGAATACACATTATCTCTGCTTTTTGATCTGTTCCCTGCTCCTCTTGAGCACCTCATGCAGAGATTTACAATTTCTTCAAATGGTTCCTTGGAGATGTCCCCTTTTCCCAACATGTCCAAGCAGTCATCTCTTACCCCCTTCAACAATATGGTCTTCAGAATGTCTTTACTCATAGTGGGGTGATCAGACCTCTGCAGATTATACTGCAGCCTTTCCACAAAATCTTCTAAGCTCTCATCCTCCTTCTGCACCATTTTAAACAGCTCTTCCTTCCTTTCTCTTGTTCGGCAGTAATCTTGGTATTTGGCCAAGAATGCTTCTTTCATCTGGTCCCAGTTAGAAATTGCCTGAGACCCTAAGCTCATGAACCATCTCAACGCATTCCCTTTTAGTGTTGCTGGAAACAATTTTAGTTTCTGATTAGAGTTTATATAATCATAACTTCTACATAATATATCGAATTCAAAGAGGAATTCATCTGGGTCTTCAGAGGATAACCCATGGAAATTGGGTAGCGCTGAAAGGGGAATGTTCTTCATAGGAGTCGTTCCTCTCGGCAGGTCCCCAATAGGGAATTCCAGGGTAGAGAGTGAGTTCTCCCCCTTCCTTCTGCTCTGTTATCCTCCATTGGTCTTTCTCCTGAGTCACCTACTTTATCTTCTGTATCCTCAGGTCCTTCAGGTTCTTTATGTTCTTCTACCGGTTCCTCAGTGCGTTCAGATACTTCCAGCTTCCTTTCCGGCCCCACTACTTCCTCCGTCTGTCGATCCATTTGTGAGGAGTACTGTATTTGAGGTCTCCGGGAACTCGTTCTCTGCGATGTTTCAGCCTTCGAGATGATTTCGTCAATGAAAGTCTTTCTTCCTCCCTTGCCACCTGTGAAGTTAGGTTTCTTGCATCCTCTCATGCACCTGTTATTTTCACAAAGAAATCATTAATGCCTTTAGAAATCTTTAGTTGCCTTCCCCGGAAACGGCGCCAAAATGTTGGCTAGTTGAATTGTTTATTAATTAAACGATCAAGTACCACATTAATTGTCAACCTGGGAAAGTCTTTTTATTCCAAAGGCCACTGCGTACTGTTTGTACTTAAATTCTAAAAGCATTGAAAGCTGTAGTATACTCAATTCCTGTACTAGGTTATCACAGTGCTGATAAAGAAAGAATGGATTAAAATTATAGATCTAAGAAACAAGGAAATGGATGCTCTGTTGGCAGAGGATCAGGACCCTATCCTCCAGATGAGGATGTTCAGCACCTACCCCTGGAATCAGATTGCTAACACACACTGCACTCAGATTCACCGGTGAAACACGCTTGCACAATTAATAAAACAGAGTGCTAGCAAAACAGAATTGCAAGAGGTAATGCTACAAAGTCCAAAACAGAGTATCTGCAAAAAGAAACTACCACACACTTTCACACTGATAGCAAAGTAAATGGGTGAATCTTGTGAGGAAGGTGGGCCCAGTCCCTCTCACAAGATTCCCCAGAACGCGAAGAATAGCTTAAATACTCAGAACGTTCTTCTATTCATCTGTCAAAAATTCAGGTACAGTGAAGTTCAGAATTGCTGATATTTTTACAAAATGCTCTTACAGACTGACTCTTGACTAATGTAGATGTCTCCTCTTTATAGAGAAGACATCTATTACAATAGATTGTTACGGTTCAATTAGTTGATCCGTTTAATCAAAAATAACCCTCAAAATTATCGATAATTCATCCAATGAACGAGCAATGGAACTGACCTCCCAGGAAAAGTAGGAGGCCATGAATTGGAGATATTCAGGATCAAATATCCAGTGATCACACGTCGGTATAGTGAATATGCAGTTACGAATAATCCGGAAGAATTACAGAGATGTTGTTGCAACAATCTGACGATATATTCTTTGTTTAGGTTCTAGCTGTTACACAGCTGGTAACTGTTCTTCGACCGTCTTCCTTGGGATACATACATTCCTTTCGTTGATTCCCCGTGCTACTCTGGTTCTAAGTCCTGGTAACTATGTTCTTACTTTCCTTGGATAATTGCTTGATTCATCCACGTCAGCGTTCCTCAGATAGTTGCCGTTGTTATTCCCAGCTGATGCAAAATACCCGCTTTAGGTGATTTCTGTTGCTGACTATATCAACTGCGTAGTTGCTGCTTCTGGTGTGGAAGCAACTGCGTAGTTGTTGTTTTTGGTGTTACAGCAACTGTAGGTTATAATTCCTGCGGGCTTAAGACAATTACTTAGAAATTCAGTTAGCTTTCCCAAGACAAATACAAAGGTACTTACGAATATGCAGTGAACAATTAAACATATAGATATGCGGGAAGTTACTCCATACCTTGGGGTGATCAAGTCATTGTATGATCAAAGCTTATAACTTATGAGTGAAAAAGGATAATATTATGATGGAAATATAAGGTCAAAATTGGTCAATTATGGGTCCTAAAATCCCCCCCAACTGAAGATATTGCATGTCCCTATGCAATGTTTTACTCTGAATCCAAGTCGGAGTACTAGGATGAACAATGTAAATTACTGAGACAATAGTTGTAGGAGGTGACGTCGAACTTTTTTCTGAAACCACAGACAGTCTGTATCTGTCTCCATGCTACTGCCTCCTCCTTAGTAGATAACCCAAACTGACCCTTATATTGTTCCCCGGATAACCATAAAACTGGAAATTTAAACTTGTAGCCTATCCAGCTCTCAGCACAGTGTTGCATGCATTTAATATAAAAAGGTACCCTTGTAAGTGCTACCTGCAAATTTGCTGGATTGTAAGGATGATATTCTTTCCTTTCTTTGGGGCAATTTTCCCAAAAGAGATTATTTGCTCTAACAACCAAGGGCACTTTGGTTCTCAAATAGTGCTGACAGTCCTTCAGGACTATTGCTTGCAATTGTCTGAGATGATTTTTCATATCAGAATTCTTTATCAATGTTTGGTGCTGTACAATAAAAGTAGCTGCATTCTGTGGTTCAGCCCTAATCCACAGAAGACAATTTTGTTCATTATGTTGGGCTGAGATGAAGGCATTCTTCCATGTGAGCTGGTTGGCTAAAAAGGAAATAAAGGCTCTCAGCTGTATGTTACCAACCACAGGTAGCATATTCTTGTCCCTTTCTTCAGATACTGCTTCATTGTGTAGGTAGAGCTCGCATAGCAGATTTTGGTCATTCTTGGGTGCCTCTGCAAAAGTTTGCATAAACTGTTCTGTTGTAACCACTTGATGGGGTCTCCCTTCTCTCACAGCTTTTATCTGCAAGAACGTCAATCTTTCTCTTAAAAATGTTGCATAATTAAAAGATGGCTTCCTCATGGCTAATATTCTTTGAAACAATTCGAACATCTGGGACAATCTGGTTTTTAGCTCTGTGATTTCTTTATATTGAGCTCTGCATTGCTCAATTGCTTCCCAATTTTTGTATGCGTGATTAAACCAGGTCCCTTTCTGCTGTTCAAATGTTTTACCCTTTGACTGCTCATACTCTTTACACCATTTTCCTTTCAAAGCCTGAAAGCTTTCTGTTTCTATACATGCATCATTAACAGAGGGAGACTCTGTTTGTGTGTAAGCATCAGTAAGAAAAATATGTTCTGTTGGAGTAGGCTGGGATACTCCCTCATCTTTTTCTCCGTTTGCAACTAGTATCTCATCCTGTTGCTGTCCTGATTCACTGTGTTATGTGGTAATTGGGGTAGGCCGGGGTAGGTTTGTATCTTCTTGCTCCTTTGCTGATTTCTGTGTAAACATTTCCTCCAAAATAATTTGGGTGGGCCGTGGTGAGTCTGTATTTTCTCCTGCTTTTGTCTCTGCTAGGGGGCTTACTGGTTCTTGTGTTACAGTAAGTTCTCCGATTTGGTCTTCTTTCTCCTCCAGAGAGCCTGTTGGTTCTTGTGTAACAACAGGTTCTTCTGTGTGCACATTCTCTTGGGAGCCTGTTGGTTCTTGTGTAACAACAGGTTCTTCCATTCTAGCAGAGGGTTGTGATATTTCTTTCTGTTCAGCAGCAGGTCTTTCCGTGTCATCTGCAACAGTGGCAACATTCTCTCTTGGCTCCGCCACTACCTTGTATCCTGCTTGGGTATATATTTTGCCACAAGTGGCGCACATATACTCATTGTCTTCACTTTTCTCTGCTGTCGAGGCCACTCGCGCTAAAACATGCAGGCTGAATTCCTTTTGATATGCTTCTTTAATCCTTATTATTTCCTCTTGATAATCCTGAATCTGTAATCTTAGGAATTCAATTTCCTCCTGCAAGGCAGGTATAGTGGGCTGATCTTGCGTGGCAGTAGGCTCTAGTGGAGGCAGGGGTTGCACTTCATCATCCTGGTCAGTATTCCCCGTAGTTGGTTCTTGTGTATCACCTGGGGACGTGGCTGGTTCTTGTGTTACAGCCATTCGATCCTTATTACCTTGGGTGTCGGCAGCTGGTTCTTGTGTATCAGCTACCTTAACATATGATGTCACAAAGCTATGAATGTTCTGCATTTCCACTTCCGAGGGTGAAGGGGATGGACTTTGGGGGCAGGTGGGGGTACGGATTCTTAAAGTAATGGGTGGTGAACTAGGGGGATTCGGGATTTTGGCTACTAACGATGACCGGGTTCTTCGTTTTGGTAGGAAATCCGTAAATGCGGGCATTTTCCTTTTCAGGTCAATTTCAGGGGTAGTAGCCGGAGCAGCGGATGTTTTAGCTGAAACCCTGGTTTTTCTTCTTTTTGGTGGGGTTTCTTTTGTCTGACGCTTCTTTCTCTTAAGTAGGGAAATGGGGATATCATCGTCAGAGTCATCGGTAGAAATGTGAAGTATGGGGGTGGAAGGACTGGCCTTTTCGGGGGATAGGGTTGTTTCTGTAGTTACTTCTGCTGCTTTTTCGTTTTCAGCAGTTTGCAGAGATGTTTGATGGGCTTGTTCGGGGATGCGTTCTGCCTGCTGAAGATTTTGCAGGGGGATTTGCTTGGGCATATCCTCTATTTGCTGAGGGGGTTCATATTCTGGTTGTGGAATTTCAGCTTCCTGCGGGGGATGAATGGGGGGTGGAGGATTATTTAAGGCAAGGCCTCTGTTAATGAGCAATTGGATTAACCGGTGGTGTTTTAGGGACAGAAGTGGGTGCTTCTCATTAACATCATATCGTGACATATTCTTAAGACAACCCAATAGGTAATATGGCATGTTTATCAATTGACCATTTCTTAAATGATTTAACAGCATGAAGTCGTGCTGGTAGCGGCCCTCGCACGTCAGGTATTGTTTGACGAATTCGGCAATTCTTGGCCATGGTGGAGGTAACGACCGCAGTGCTACGCCTCTGCCCTTAGGTTCTATTTGCTCGCCTGGTCGTAAGAAATCCTGCTGCGCGTTGAGAATCAAAAGCTTCCTGCTGAACCATCTTATGTCGTTAGTTGGTAGCCCAGTAGCTTGAGCTATCACTTCCTCTGTAACTGGAATTTGAATTCCCTGCATGACAGAGAATCCCTCTCTTAAGTTGCGTGCAAATTCCAGGACTTGTTGCTCGTTAAAGTCTGGAAGTCTCCTGAAATATTCTATCCAGCCTGCTTGCAAGAATATCTGGTAAATGTCCGGATAGAGTTCCAGGACTGCTGTCGAAGCGGGTTCATATGTGATAAGAGGTCCTCCCATGGCTATTGCTCAGTAAATTTCCAAGTTCAGAGTTGAGCTCCCGATTTCAGATCAGAGTAAAGCGTCGCAAATGGTAGCATGCAGCGATAGGGTGACTTTTACATATTATCGGGAGAATTAAGGGTGGCGGCAGTTGGCGTGGTATATCATTATTGGAATTGCTTTGGTACTCCCCCCCTCTACGTGTGAGCGATTTGATTGGAAATATAACTAATTGATAGTCCTATCTGCTTTCACCGCATTATCTATTATTTAATGTCCATTGATAAACGTGCGTACCTTGTATTTTACCTTTTTTTATTGCTGCGTCAAAAAGTCTTATCTCGTCTTCCGCTGAGTCACAATGATTACCACGGATCTGAAAGTGTGGGAATATCGGTAATTTGTAATGATAATGACGGGAATTGATAGTCAGATGTCATAGTCATCATAAGGAGCGGTATCTTTTATCGAAATTTATTGCTTGGGGTTACAGTGATAACTCTGGTTTTCATGAGTGAATTTAGCCGGGAAAGAGTATTTCGTGTCCGGGAAACGATCTTGGAACACCAAAATTGGTGTTTAGTGATAGGGAATTACCGGAAAGAAAAAGTTGTGAGGATGGGAAATGTACTGGAGTGATGGGAGTCAAGAAATGATGTTGTACTCGCGGGAATGGTATTGCAGAAATGGGAATGATGTTTTGAATAGCAGGGGGTGGTGTTGCAGCAACGGTAAATAATGTTGCAATGCAAGAAATGGTGTTGCAGCAACGGGGATGGTGTTGCAGCAACGGGATATGGTGTTGCAGCAACAGGGAATTCCACGTTCGCGAATTAATCTCTTAGAAACGCTTGTCTTCCGGCTTCCTCCCAAGCTAAAATCTGCAAAATACTGAAATATAATATCGTAATCCTTGACAGGATTTATTAGTTTCTTAAAAACATAATATCTAACCTAAAAAAAATTGCACAAGTAATAAAAATTTAAGTGCTTTGAGGGGTAGCAAGTTCCCCTGGAAAGGAATATTGTTTTATTGCCATGCAGGTGGTTTTAAAATCTTCTTTGGAAACCGGCCGCTGGTATAACTGAAGTCGGTAGCCATTTACTAACAGTGGTGTTCTGCTCCCATCAATTGTTAAAAGTCTGACTGTCCCATTTGGAAAAACAGCATCCACTTCATATGTCCTAACCACCTTGTTCTTAATTTGCCCTGAAAGTTCTCAAAACGAGAATCATAAAGTAGAGCCCAATTACCTTTCTGGAACTGCTTCTGCTTGATGGTTTTGTCATGCCATTTGCTTCTTTGCTGTTGTATCATCATTGTTTGATGGACGGCTTCCAGTCTTTTCTCGTCCAACTCCTGAAGCTGCTGCAACCTGGCTGTTTGTGCATCAGTTAAATCCAGGTTAACAGCTAAGGCAGTTCTCAAGGTTTTGATTTCAAATTCTACAGGGGAAATGGAATTCTTTCCAAAGACTAACTCATAAGGTGAAAAGCCTGTTGTATTTCTCCAAGTAGTTCTATAGGCCCATAAGGCTTCAGGTAATCTCTGAAACCAGTCCTTTCTGTTCTCCTTTATCGTTTTTGTCAAGATGGCTTCAATGACCTTGTTGGTACTTTCCACCTGCCCATTTCTTGGGGGGGTATGTGTAGTCATTTTGTGTTTGATTATGATATTTCTGGAGCGTGTCTTTGAAGCCATGGGAATTAAAAGGAGGTCCTCCATCGGTGACTAATTCTCTAGGTAATCCAAATCTAACAAATATTTCTTCAAATAAGAATGTTAATACTGCTTCTTCATTAGCTTTAATGAGTGCTTTGTCCTCTACCCATTTAGTCATATAATCTGTGCATACTAATATGTATACTCTTTGATTAGATGGAGGATTAATGGGACCTACAAAGTCTAATGCCCATTTCTCAAAAGGTTCAAGGGTTACCTGGGGATTGAGTGGCATTTGATCTCTATGGTTAGGCTGGCCCATTCTTTGACAGCTGTCACATGCCTTCACATACTTTCTGGAATCTTTGAAAAGTGATGGCCAGTAATATCCCATTCTGAGTACCTTGTGTGTTGTTCTTTTGTCCGCAAAGTGTCCTCCACAAGGGTCATCGTGACAAGCTTTTAGTACATCATAGATCTCATCCTCCCCAACACATCTCCGGATTTCCTGATCTATCCCTGTGTGAAACAAACATCCGCTTATCCAGCTATACCTAGCGCTTTGCTGAATGATTTTCCTTTTTTCTCTGTGCGATAGGTGTGATGGTAATTTTCCTGCAACTAAATAGTTAGCAATATCTGCATACCAAGGTGAGTGGGCAGAAACTGAAAATAGATACTCATCGGGAAAAGAATCATCTACTGGAATATTTTCATTAGTTTTTAACCGAGAAAGAAAGTCAGCAACTACATTTTCTTTTCCTGGTCTATCCACAATTGTGATATCGAATTCCTGCAATAACAGTAGCCATCTAGTAACTCAAGCATTTGTAACAGATTTATTCATTAAATATTTGATGGTCGAATGGTCAGTATGCACAAAAGTAGTATAACCAGTGATGTAGTGCCTAAATTTATTGATAGCGTAAATAACTGCTAGAAATTCTTTCTCAATGACCGTGTAATTAAGTTCCGCGGGAGTCATGTTTTTACTAATGAAGTAAATGGCGTAGGGAAGACCATTTTCTTCCTGTCCCAGGACAGCTCCTATGGCAGTGTCTGAAGCGTCAGAGGATATGTGAAAGGGAAGTGCCCAATCAGGTCCTCTTAAAATGGGAGCTATGGAGAACTGATATTGAAGCTGATCAAATGCTTTTCCACAATCATCAGTCCACTTAAATTCAGCGTTTTTTGTTAATAACACAAACAGAGGGGAAGCTATCTTAGAGAAATCTTTGATAAATCTTCTGTAATACCCTGCATGTCCTAAGAAGCTTCTTACTTCTGTCTGGGTTTTGGGAATAGGGAGGGTCAAAATAACTTGTATTTTT
>APFE031398506.1:65926-141864 GCA_000404065.3 Pinus taeda | reverse complement strand
GTAATGCTCAATTCTTGCATCCATCAGTTGAACCCACTGAGGTGATCCGCATTTGTTGTCAATTAATTTCTGTAAATAAAGTATTCTTCAAAACTCCATTTATTGGTTGTGTGCGCTCCGCAAGACATTTCTTAATTGCCAATGACAAATTAAAGAAAATGAAGATTGGATGTTCTAAGACGGCTGAAGGCAAGGTATGTAATTTTAATTATTTTTACATTTAACATTTTATTATTATATCTATTTTTATTGTAGATAAATGACTAAAGATGATAATATAAGTCATATTTTCTCATATTTATAATGATTTCTCATTAGATTATAACACATTATTTAGTTTCATGTTTACATTGAATTCTTATTAGTTTATATTTATTATTTTATTAGGTTGATGATGAAATGTTGTGCTCATTCTTCGACTGTCCAATTACAAATTTTTCTGATAAAAAAAATCTCTTGTATCTTGATGAACGTATTTGGGATAAATGGGAAACTATTTTTAACTGTTACCAACTAGGCACATTAAAATGTTCTCCAAGTCAACCTAATTTTGAGAACTACAAGAGAAATAGTCTACACAGTGTGACAGTAACTACTCTTCGGCCCTTCAAGGATTAACCATGGAAGAAATTGCTTCAGTAGCAGATAAGCTATTGGATGGAACGATTTGGTTTTCTATTCCACTTAATCATCTAGCAAATGCCATAAAATTAAAAGATTATTGTTCTAAATTGAAAACCAACAGAACAATATTGGATGCAATGGTTACATATTGTGAGAGTCGCGATCAAAACTTGAATGAGATGACTCTTACCACATTCAACATTCTTGAGCATTATGAAATTAATGATATCATATTCACCAATTTTTGCAACACGATGGAGGGGTCTACTTATGTCAAAGGAACACGTAATACAAAGATAGATTCCCTTTCTCAGCAAGCACGTGGAGTCCTTGACAGAATCATAAATGGATCAACAAGTGTTCAACAGGTTGATAACAATTTTGAATTTGGTTGTCATTTTGGGGGGCCTGATCTTTTGTCAACACTTTTGCACTCTTTCCAATGTCAGTTGCAACCAGTTTTACATACTGAGCTTTTTGTTTTGGATACACTGGCTTTGAAAAAAGAACAATTCCACAAGGGTTATTATATTGAACTTTTTCGATTTCTTATCGAAAAAAATGAGTTGAATGACTTTACTACAGTTCTCTTAGTAGAACTTTGGTTTTTTAATGATGTACGCCAATGTTTGGAAATTTCCATAAGAATTCCAAGTTCAACTATAAAATGACTAGTGGCATTTATGAATATAAGTCCCAAACAATTATAGTTATGATATAGTTCTTACTATACATTTATATACTTCAGAATTAAAAAATTTGGAGGTTATAAAATACTCACACATTTGAAGACACATTTGATGAAAATGAGAGAGATTATGATTTCTGGAATGGACTTAGTGGAAAAACACCAACAATGTAGTGATGCAAAAGTGGTTATTTCTCTTTATGCGGGGAAATTTTTAATCAAGGCCTGTTGTACATATGGAAGAAGAATTTCATGGGTTGTGCAAACAGATTCATAAAGGGCGATCATGTTAAATAAGTACAAATCTTTTCAACTATCAAATCCGGGATCCATTAACTTATTGGAAAATTCAGGTACTACAATTCATTTTTTTTTTCTTATAATACTTTGGATACTATTTTTTTCATATTTCTTAATTGTCAAAGTGTTTACTAAAATGACTAATGATGGAGATTCTAAAACAGAGAATGATGAACGTGGGAAGAAAAAAAATAATCAACATAGTGCTTATGTTGTTGAAAAACGTATGGAGATTGAAACAGGAGGAGAAGGAGGAGAGGAAGAAGTTATCATAGCAGGTACATAATTTGTTTGGTTTTTTCTCTTGATAATTTTTCAATTTATTTAATTTCCATATTCATAACATTTTTGGATGACTATTATAGGGAATTATGAGATGAATGAAATTAATCAAGACAATGACCATGGAACGATGGAGATAGAAATGGGTATTAATAATTGTAACTCTATATTTTTTTATTTTTTTATTATTCTAAATTATTATTTTTATTATTGTGATTCATATCATTTCATATGTTGATTATAGTTTGAAATAAAGAGAATGAATATAATGACCAGGGGACTGTCCCGCAAAACTACAATCAAGACCAAAATATTATTATGGACGATTATAGATGCGTCTTTCTTTGTATAGTTGTTTACTGAATTTTGTTCATTGTCACAATTTATAACATTTTTTTATGTTTATTATAGTGACAACCAAGGAGAACCAAGACATTGATCAATTGAAAGTTAAACAAAACTTTAATCAAGAACAAAATATAACATCAGGTACTTATAATTTGTCCACTTGTTTTCCTTGTTATTTAATGATTCTATTCATTCTCACAATTCAAAATATTTTATATGTTTAATTTTGAGACAAATTAAGGTAACCAAGATGATGATGAGGTGCAACGTTACAAATATGAGGATAATGTCATATCATATACTTATAACTTGTCTTCTTGTTTATCTTATTATTCTTCGAACTCTAATGCTTGTAACTACCATAACGTTGTATATTTTTATTATATGAACAAATAAAAAGGATAAAATTAACAATCAAAATAATGTTAAAAGGTGTGTGTGTGTGTGTTTCTTTTTAAAGGTTGCATTACTAATGTTTTTCTTGATATTGGTATTTGATTGAAAGTTTAATAAGAAATACAATTGGTATTTGATTGAAGGTTTAATATGTCTACTCTGGGTCCTGTCAAGATGATAAAAGAAATTATTGTTTCATCTATAAATAGTGAAAAAACAACTCAAGGTAAGCGTATCGTTTCAACAATTTTTTTAGTAATTTTTGTAACATGAATAAAATGGTTCAACTATATTATTTTCCATTGTGTTGAAGCCAAAATAACTGAAAAGAAACTAGTTATTTTTTAACTAAAGGACATTTTTTATCATAGCATCGATGATGAAGCAACAAACAAAGGGCATATTGAGAAAATGGGCGCTGATGTTGATTACACAACAGAGAAAAAAATTATTTTGGATTCATCCACATGCAAAATCATTTTTTTAAATGTGTTTCAAAAATGAATATCTTGACGTTGCAATTTGGACGACAGCTTTGAAACAAAGCACAACAAGATTTCTAAAAAAGTTGGTTTTAGAAACATTACAAGATAGACTTGGGTTTAAGTGCACTGCTTCAGACTGTAAACCACAAAAGGGACATAAGGTCATTGACAATCCAACGAAATTTATACACACTAAATCATTGAAAAAAGTGTGGGAAATGCATACCCAATATGATGCAACCAATACTATTATAGTTGATTGTTTAATTGAGAGAGTGAAAGAGAATCCAAAAGAAAATGTGATTCTTGCCCCTCCATTTATTGGAGCAAATCAAGGGGATAGTTGGTTGATCAATGAGCAACGGGGAATATTGCATAAACTCAACAAGGCTACAGATGTGCGAGCTATTTTGAAGGATGTTCAATTACATTTACAAGTACCTTAAGATTACAGATGTCTATAGCATGCTATTATATGTATGACATCATGAATTATTACTTTTATTTCACAACACTATTAAAAGAATTGTTGATTTGGTGTCATTACTAAAAATAAAATATTTTTATTTTCTTTATTTTTGGTGAGATGAATGGTCATTTAATGTTTTCGTATCAAAATTTCCCATGCTATATTTTTTTTACAATGGATTACATTCTATGTAAAATTAATAGATCACTGGTCTATTTGTTTTAATTAGATCATTGCAATTATTGTCTTTAAATGTTGTTTAAGTTATCGTTATACCTCTTAGGAATTAATAATGTAAAGGATAATCCATTGCATTCTTATAACTCTTTTTATTCCATATAAGTTGAAAAACTATATTAAGTTGTATGTAGCACCAACAATAAACATACAATTTGAAATTTAAAAATTGTATTATATTTTATGTGACAATTAATATATAATTAGTTTGTTTACTTGCACTAGACCATTGTAATTATATTTTTCAATTGCAATTAAATAAACCATTATGAGTCTTAAAATCAATGATTTTAATGGTGGGTCAATGCATTCTTATCATACTTTAATTCCACGCAAACTAAATAAATGTATTAGGATGTATGTATAAAGTAAACATATTATTTGTTTGTTCATTTTAATGGGGCAATTGTATTTGTATTTTGTGATACTTTGAACTCATGTAAAATTACCTTTGCATACAAAGGGAAATAATTCATAATAAATATTAACATAATTTTTAAAATGATAGGTTTTTATGTCCTTAAGCAATGAAGTGTTGAAGTGGAGATATATTAATATCATACATGTGGTTGCAGTGCAGAAGCAGATGGGAATTACTACAAGTCAAAAGATGTTGTTGATATTTGAAATGGGACTATTCTTCCAATCATACACCAAAGATGAACAAAATTTTCATATTCAAAGAGAACCAGATTGGGAGTTTGGTCATAGGTTCTATTTTTTTAAGGACTTTTCAGTCAGAAGTATTAAAATATTACTTAAGAAATTATGATGTCGCAATATGGACATCAAATGTCGCTAACAAGTACATCCGAAAAGTACTTGAAAAAACAAATATTGATACAGAGGACTTTAAATTTGCATGGGACAAGTCTCATTGTCATTTGCAAATGAAATTGGAAGCAGGGAGAAAGAGACAATTTTATGAGAAAAAGTTGATTGATGTGTGGTCCCAATATGGAGATAATTATGAAGAATCAAATGTATTGCTAATAGATACAGAAAAGCATACTTCTCAATTCATCAGATATCGATCAAACCACATCTTGATAAAATCATATACAGGAAAAGAGCAAGATACATGGCTTATGCAAGTTTTATTCCACTTTATTAAGACACCTCATCGTATCAAACAAAAACATGAGTACATTCGGATGTTCAATAGAACATGTACTTCATTGTAGTTCATGAAGATAATTTCTTTTATAAATTTGTTGAAAAGTACATTCCAATTTTTCAATACATTTTGGACATAGTTTTTGTTGAATCAATTTGTATGATTTTATATTTTTTGAAATATATGGGAATTGCCAATTATATTAATATGTATATTTCTTATTATTTATAAATGTTTTTTCAATGACTTTGTTGTAACGATATTTTTTCTAAGATGTGTGTGTGCGTGCACATGTGTTCTTAAATGAATTGTCTGTCATTTAAATTATCTTATGTGAACCATCAAGGCATGTTATTTTTAATGACTTGTGTTTATTTATATGTATCAATAATCATATATAAATGTGCATAGTAGAGAGACTCGTGAGACTTGGCATGCATCTATTTCAGTCATGTATTATCATTAATAAGCCATGTACTGTTTTATTGTTTATCATTGGTCATGGGTCTTTGTGAGTCCTTGTTCTAGTTTGTGTAACCTCTTGCATGCGGCAAGGAGGCATGGGCTCAAGAAGACGTGAAGCAGCAACAAATCCTTTTGGAAAACAGCATGAAGTTATTTGCAGCCTTTGTACATGTTCAGGGGGAGCATGTTCGGCAAGAGGAAGGTCGCAGAGTGAGCAACAGATTTCTTGGTTCTTAATGATTAACTTGCAAGTGTAGTAGCCTATCAAATTTGATTAGAAAACAATTGGTATCAATAGAGTTCAATCAGTGCCAGCATGGTGTATCCAGTGAGGCTTGGTCACCCTTTTCCATTGATGTCAAAGAGGAAGAGTGAATCAGCCACTAACCGAGGGTGAGACTAGCCAGCGAGAGAAGATTGCAAATCAATGAAGATCATATTGGTGTTTGTGGTTGTAAGTTGACATCAATGCCGAACGGGGAGATTGTTGGCAACGATGTCAATAGGATGAGTCAACCAACTGTGCATTGATGTCAATAGGCTTGTGGGCTTGTGTTGATGATCAAAAGATTGACAGAGGTGTTGTAGCATGATGGTTGTAGAGGGTGATGCAGGTGGAAATAGTTTTGGATGGAGATATAAGTTTAAGTTTTACAAGATTGTTGCAAGCTTACTTCTTGATGCTGCAACACTCGCAAAATTTCCGCAATCTTCTTATTGTGTGCTCACAACAATTTTCTCAGCCTTCCCCTTATATGCCCGCAGCACTGTCTGTAGGGTGCGAAAGTAAATACCATGGGCTTAATCTAGTGAATTTTCCCAAGGGATTAATGTGATCAGAATATTTTGAGTTGGTATTGGTGGTTGAAAAGAATGAAACACCTTTAATGAATTGATATGGTCAATTGTCTAAGCTCTTTAATACATTGTTTGATTTGGTCTCGTGGTCCTATTGATCCAATCACATTTGGTTGTTTAATCTGGCCATGAAGTTAAACTATGAGTAGTTCATATGGTCTAAATTACCCATCGTGATTCGATCACCAAGGAACGATTTGTGTTTAATGCATGGATGAGTGCTCTAATCGGGTTTGATTTGGATCTAATTGGATTAATTTGCCACTCAATGGTTTGGTTAAGGGTTGGTTGGTGCCTAGAGCAACATGCTACATGCACGGTGATGTGATATTGGATGCATTGCATAAACTTTGAGAGATTTGGGCCAAAAAGAATATACTTGTGCACATAGCTTGAGATGGAGTGCCATTGTGTTTATGGAGTGGGCACCTATAGGTGCCCTATAGCAGTTTGTGAATTTACCAGTTCATGGAGTGATGACATGTCAATGAAGTGCACAAAGATTACAGATGCTAATGCTAGTTGTGGAGAAGGCATGTAGTTTAGTGGTAAAACATTGTCGCTGAGCATTAGTGCATATGAACAGAGGATTGCTAAGCTAACATTGTTTATGTTACACGTTGTGATCAAACATAGAGTATTGTTGACTGTGTTTTTGTAGGGGTATATTTCCAGTATATTGATGCATTGATGTTTGTGGCTGAGTGTTATATGGATGAGTTTGTCAGTGAGCGAGTTGTATAGATGGGGTCATGTCATGACAGAATTTGTATCGCTGAGAATGTATGTTGTTGCCAATGAGATGTGTTGAGTGTTTGTGAGTCATAGGTTGTTGAGTTGGTTTTTTGTCAAAATACATGTTTATTTGTGTATGAGTTTGCTACCATTATGGTCTGACATTGAGGTGTTGAGCTCGATATTGTATGCTACTAAGGCTTGATAGCTTGATGATATGTATGATGAGTAGAGAGAGTATGTTGCTAGTGTCTGAGTTCGTCATGAGCAAAGTTATTGTTTTCTAGGGTTTGGTAGTGCGTTGTTGATTGTATGAGCAAATTTGATTGGTGATCAGAGAGTTATGTTGCAAAGGCTTGAGATAGTTGAGATTGTGTTGCTGATAAAAATAGAGTCTTCATGAGTCCACTCTGAAAATTGTGAAAGTGGCCTGCAATTGATTGAGCGAAGTAGTGGGCCCAATTTGGAAGTGCATGAAATGTGGTCCAAAAGAGCTTTAAGGTTGGGGCATTCAGTGGGCAAGTGGTGGCTGGATAATTCAGGGAGTGATGGCTTCCTTTTAGTCATAGCTTGAAAACTTGGGAGCGGTGGTTTCCCTCCGGTGGTGGCCAGATAGACTATTGGAGGTAGAGGCCTCCAGCAGGTAATAGTCTGCATAGTTGAGAAAGTGGTAGTGGCTTGGAACGAGTGGTTCCTCGCATGCATCACAAGTTGGGGTTCGTACACTGATGGTGGCCAATGAATGGTGATGTAAATAAGATTTTGCATAATAAGAAGAAGAGAAGCAAAGAATACAGTGGTTTTTCTCTTGGCAGGGTTTCCACCTAAAATCTAGTGACCCTATGTGTTTGATGATGTCTTATGTGCTTTGATATCTTATGTGTTGCTCTTATGTTTTTTTGTGCATATATTATATGTTGATTTGTTTATATTGTACTACAAATCATTGTATGATTCAATTATTGGTTTGTTAAAAAAGGGAAAAAGTGATACAGATGATCCATTCTGCAAAATACTGATGCAACAACCTCCCTCCCCCTCTTTAGTATTGTCAAGCTCCCAATAGACGAAGCACATCCTTTCATATGACTCCTCACAACGAATAGTTTTGCAAGTATGAAAGGTATGATGGCAGTAACGTTTTCTTAGGAGTTGACTCAATAGCCAAAACCATAAGACAAGGAAATGTCAAGTTGAAGCTCATGGGTGGAAGGATTATAACACTCCCTAGTGTCCTTCACATCCTAGGATTGTCCCGAAATTTGATTCCAGTAAGCGAGAAGAGTGATGCAAGTGCAAAAACAGTGTTTGAAAAGGATACCTACAATGGTTTGAGTAATGGTATTGTTGGGGGAATTTCAGATTCTAACTCTATAAAAGCTATTGGGATGTTTCCTGATAGTGGACCAGAAGAAGGAAAAAATCCTACAATCTTTGTCGAAAAGACGATGCTATGGTATCAAATTGAATTTTGTGAATATTGTCTATATGGAAAGAAGAATAATCTAATATTTACCTTGGGCTCTGTGTGGTTAGAGGGAATATTATAGTTGGTGCATAGTGATGTGCTTGGACCTATGCTAGTTCCATCACTAGGTAAACCATGTACTGTCTCAATTATAGATGACTTCTCAAGTAATAAATGGATTTATTTCCTCAAGAACAAATTTTGAATTATTTGACAAATTCAAAAACTTTTAAGGCTATTGCGAAAAAACATACAGAGAAGAAAATTGTGTTGAAGACAAATAATGGTGGAAAATTATGTGGGAATGAATTCAAGACTTGACCTCGTAGACTCTCTAAAAAGGAAGCGACTATGCTATCCAAAGAGTGCATCTACTTGTCGTGCTCCCAATAGTGGCCTTCCACCACTTCTACCACGTTATGGCAATATTTCTGTAGTGCACAAAGAGAAGCATGGCCATTATTTTCCATCCACTTGTAAGCCGGTTCCTTCTAGTCTAGCCCATCCAGCATGAGCTTAATATGGAGGCTTAAGACAGTTCCTACTACTGCAACCATTACAAACTTGAAATGGAGTTCGGTTATTTATAAATTATAAATTGATTTGGTATTTCAAAACTGACATCAAGATAGTTTATCCCCAATTAGTATTGTCATCAATAATCACCACAAGAAAAACAAATTACAGATGAGCAAAATCACAAACAAAATATTATCTTCATCGCTGCATCTGATAAATTTCAAATGCAAAATTTATTGCTCAAACTACAGCAAGCAGCAAAAGGCTTAAGACAACCCGGTGTTTGCAAGTGCTTAGAAGAAATTAAATACACCTTTTGCTTAAAAACTCATTACAGCCAATATAAACCTTAAGACACAATCTTCAAGCTCAGGTGCCAAAACTAGCCTGCAGGCAACTTGGATTCTCAAAGAATGAATATTACATTAACATATCAGACCGTGGAACTGCTGCTCCATGCTATAAAATACACTTCAGTGCATGCTAACCATAACGTACATGAAGCATGAAAAAACTGAGTGTTGCTTTCAAAATCTTGATAGCGCCAAAATCAAATTTGACAACGTCAATCTTAATTATGACTTACAATGGCATAAGTCCAAGAATGCATCAAAATATACTGCAAGCTTGATTTAATAGGGATTATAACACCCCTAGTACACTACCTTGTGACTTTAAAGTAAACTTTGGAGATGGCCAACAATGCACCTCCTAGTATTGTTTGACTACATAATCAAAAAAAATATTACATATTACTACTCTAACTTGGTTCACATCTGAAAAGTGAACTGTTCTACTTGCTTGTTTTTCTCCTCTTAATAAATTGTTTAGCTCCTCCAGCACCCTTCCTCTTCTGAGATAAGATCTTATCTGCCATACTTTCACCATAATGCTCTTTAGAGACCCCCTGCTTTCTTTTTCTGAAATTTCCTTGTTTGTCACCATCTGTTTTAGCTGTGCTCTTTCCAAGCTCATTTTGTTTATGTTTGTTACTGGGAATTTTCCTTGTCAGCGAGGACTTCTTACCAAATGACTTACTCTCTACTTCCACCTGCGGACCTTGACCTTTTCCATCCTTTGTTGTCTTATTTTTAAAACCCATAGAACTTCTATCTTTGCTTCTATAAACACCAGCCATAAATTCTGCACAAAGGGAATATCAAAATATTATCAATGAAATACAAGTAAATTTTGCAGGTACTCAATACTAAATAGCATTTAACAAGTTCTAGAATCTGGAAATTAGAGAATAAACCTGAATCAGGTTCTTCACCCACTTCCTGTCGATACCAGTCTGCATCGTCTATATCATCATTATCATTTTGTTCCATGCCCTCAACTTCAGTGCGTGGATTCATCAAATTTGACTTTCGCTTTAATGCTTGCTTGGCAAGTCTGCAATTTCACAACATTGTCTACTTTATCCAGAGAAATGAAAATTAATGTGACCAACAACATTCTTCCACAAAAAAAGCTAGCGGATGTGTTGACTGAAAGGCACATAAATTTCACCACCATTTCAGCCAAATGTTGTATATCTGCATAATTGTGGCCTTCTCACTAGGAATGCATTCTTTTACCTTCCAAAGTAGAAACTCAAAATACCTAGTATTCTGAGTCCTGGCAACTTATAACTACTAATTTGAGGTGCCTAGAAGCCAACCAAATGCCTTTGACAGCTCCAAAAATATGCTTGCACCAGAAGGGCAAATACAAGATATCCAGACATCCTGATATAGACAGATGCCAAAAGACTACTACACCACACACTTCAAAACTTTTATACATAGACAGATGCCAGTAAGACTACTACACCAAACATTGAAAACTTTTATAGCATGAAATCCCCATGTTTGACCACTACAAGCACATCTTCTGAAGGTTATGGTACTTACTCCTTCCGATGAACATTTGCTTCCTGCTCAGCTCTCCTCTGTTTCCGTAATGCCTCTCTCTGTTCTATGTTTTCTCTTAGCATTTTCACCTCTTCAGGTGTTTTTTTAACTGCATCCAAGCAAAACAAGCAGGTTATTCACGATATTGACAATATGAAGCAGATGTACAGAAATGCTATTGAACTGCTCTTCACTATGTTTATAATATTTTCAATCACCATTCAACAGAATTCTTGCAAATTAAATAAAAAAGGTTTGGTCATCTAACATTACACACAAACTAGAAGGGGGTCCTAGCACCTAGATGCTTATCCTGCAATAAATTTTCTTTGTAACAATCTTGTGTTAGAAATTTCTAAAATTTACAGAGGATCAATAATAGAAAATGTGTACTGTGGTCACTGACTGCACCCAAGCATACACTAAATAGGACAAATATTGACAAAAGCTGAGAGAAATAACTTGAGCCTAAAGATAAATTCAAAAAGCTATTTTCTCCATAGAACGAAACAAGTTCTTAAAAATAACCAGAATTTCTCATGGATATGGATTCAACCATTGCCAGTTTATAGCCTAACCTGGTTTTACAGATAAAGGTCATTTCTTCTGGAAAACGAGAACAAGCATCCTTATTATTCATTCTAGTCTTTATTCATTCAACATCATATGGAATCACTAGATAAGAAAAAATGAAAGGGAAGCAAGCAACAAACCAAATTCATGGAAGATGATAGCTCCAGAACTTAGGCCTTCTTCAACTTTCACAAGTTGCAAAGTCATACGTGGTCCTATTTCATGAAGCTTCACAGAACTTTGAGTAGATGCTCTATTTACTCGACCACAGTCATTCACAAGTTTCACTGTTGCTGCTTCATCTTCCATCTCACTTTCTGATCCATAATTTGGCCTGTCAACAATAGATATTCAGTCAAAATAATTTCACAAATGGAAGCACTGACCGTACTCAAACTTGTAACTCCTACTTTCTACATATTTTATTGATCATCACTATTAAAAAAAAAAAACTTCAAACAAGCGTATAAAGGCACTTGATAGCTAAAAACTAACAAGAGGGGCTTATAGCTGAAAGATAACAAGAGTAAAAATGAGTGATTTTTTCATTTAAGATTGGAATAGACAGAATACGCTATGCAAGAGTGAAATTTTTCCTCCAAACACTGAAATAAAATGATTTTGCCCACACAAGGTTGCTAACTGCATTTTTCCAAGTGAAAAGATTGTTCCAGCCTGTGCTGTTAGAAGGCAAACTTATTGTGGGTTTAAGTTTTGATTCAATTGAAAAAATGAAATCGTATACATATTTGTAATGTTAGCAAAGTCTTTGCCAAGTCCGTCCACATTTTTCCCTCGTTCTTCCCCAAATCCAAAATTTTGATCATCCAAGTTAATCCCACTTCTCAGCTTTGAAGCATCACTTCACATCACCCTCCTGCCGTAGAAGGGCACTGTCCACATGTATATGATACTCTGTTACCAGGTCTGCCTTGGAGGTAACCTGGATCTGCAGATTGAATCCAAATCTGACAGAATATGCCTTGGAAGCAACCTGGATCCACCAATCATATCCAGATCTGGCAGGATCCACCCAGAACTGCATCCCAAATTCGGAAACAGGCAGGATCCTCCGGGGAAACATATCCTGCAAGACTTTAAGTGCCCAGAACACGTGTATCCCACAAAATTACAAATACATCTATTCGAAAAAAGATTCAAGAACATCTGTGTTTGCTTGACAAAATAATAAAAAAATTAATAGTTAATACACATTTATGCTTCCTTTCTGAAACAATAAAAAGTTGATGCACTAAACCCTTCTTCACAGTTTCATCACAGGCATGTCATTGTTCTGTCCATAAACATAACAAATATCATTCTCCTCTCAACTAGTTTGTGGAATCTTATAGATGTTATTGCGTGTGCAGATAATGTTTTCCTGTTATATAATCTCATTCTCCACTTAGCAGGTTTACAGACTGATTCTCAAGCATAGTTTTAACACTCAGAACCAATCTTTGGACCAGCCACCTATCAAAAGAGGTTTCAACTCGGCCTCGAATCGACTCACAGATCAAACCAGATTCAATGAAACAGTTCTTAAAAAAATACATAAAAATATTATTTTTTCATTAAAAAAATATCATTAAGATTCCAAACCATTAGAGACAAAATATGCAAAAGTTTACTCATCCATGTACCATGTAAGGGTGAATATCTCAAAATGGCACCAAGTGTAATACATATCCACAACAAAAAACATAATCAATGAGGCTCTAAATGGCCTCTAGAGTCCAAAAACCATGCTACAAGCTACTGAGCCACTGACCTACTACAAATCACTAATCAACATGATCAGTCTTCAAACTCATCACACCCCTACCAGAAATGGGATTATTAGCAGGGCACAATTTCAAGTCTTAAGGCACATCAGGGATAGAATTTTTGCTTTTTTAATAAAAATCAGCCTATAAAACCATCCCAAGTTCACGTGTGTAGGGTCCAGGGTCCATGCAGGCTGACCTGCTCGGCCAGTTCAAGATGAGACCAGCCGATTTGGGCCAGTTTGATACCTGGCCCTGTTCAACCAGCCAGTTTGACCAGTTCTGGTTTTCCAGTATGGTACCAAACTGTTACAAATCAGTCCATCGGTCCAGGTTGCTGGCCAGTTTGATACTTGACCCTGTCCAACCGGCTGGTTTGAGCAGTTCCAGTTCAGATCTGTTAAAATTGGCAATTAGGGCCAAATCCCACTTTGGACAGCTCCTTTGAGGAAGATAATTGTGGCATTGAATTCCTCTTTTCGAGAGGACCAAAATTGACCTAAAGAACACTAAATTTGGATAAGGAAAATTATTTATTTATCTAAAAGAAATTCTACAAGTCATGACTTTATTAAGGTGGGAAAATTGAAATTTGAAATTCAAATTTGCCTCCAGGTGTCAAGGTCGGCTCCACCTCCATGAGAACAAATTGTTATAAAATTGATATCAATATGCTTGGACTTGTCATGGAACACAAAATTTTCTGCAAGTTGAATCCCACTCTTATTGTCACAGTAAATTCTTGTAGTATCCAATACTTGCTCAAACAGTTCTCCAAAGAGCTTCCTTAGCCATATTGCCTCACAACTAGCCATGCTAGCAACAATGTATTCTGCTTCAGTCATGCTAAGGGCAACAAACTTTTGTTCTTTGTTCATCCAAGATATCATAGCAGATCCTAAGTTGAAGCAGCACCCTAATGTGCTCTTTCTGTCACTAGAGTTACCAACCCAATCAGCATCAGAGTATCCATGTAGCCTTACATCTTCGGCAATATATCTCAATCCAAGATTGATGGTCCTATGCAGGTACCTCAAAACATGCTTTGCAGCAACCCAGTGCGCATGAGAAGACTTAGTCATGTATTGACTACAAGGCATATATCTAGTCTATTGTTCACTAAAAACATTAGTGCCTCAATCAATTGACAATACTTAGAAGGATTAGCCAAATCAAGGCCTGCAACTTTACCAGAAAGCTTCTTGAAATTCATTTCCATTGGAGTATTTATGGTCTTACACTCAGTCATGCCAAACCTTTCTAGTAGTTTGACAACATATTTTCCTTGAGAAAGGAAAATCTCACTAGATTTTTGCCATACCTCCAGGCTCGGAAAGTAGTGCATCAAACCAGAATCTTTCATTTCAAATTCAAAAGCTAATTCCCTCTTACACTGGAGAATAAGAAGCCAATATTAGTCATAAATAAATCATCGACATACAATACCAAAATCAAAGGTATACCATGCACTGTCTTGAAGTAAATATTTGGATCGGCATTACTTCTAGTAAAACCAAGCTTCATCAAGAAGCTATCAATGCGGGCATACCAAACTCTTGGAGCTTGCTTCAAACAATAGAGGGTTTTCTTTAGTCTACATACATGAGTTTTCCAGTCATGTACTTCAAACTTCAAAGCTTTGTGGTTGCTCCACAGATACTTCCACCTTGAGGAAGCCATGCAGAAAAGCAGTCTTCACAACCATTTGGTGAAGAGACCATCCTTGGCTAGCTGCTAGAGTTACAATAGATCAGATGGTGGTGTTGCGGGCAACAAGTGCAAAAATTTCATCATAGTTTATTCTCTCTTTCTGAGATAAACCTCTAGCCACAAATCTATCTTTATAATTTTTAACACTGCCATCAGCACCATGTTTAATTTTATAAAACTATTTAGAAGAAACAAACGATTTACCTTAAGGTCCTGGAACCACTTCCCATACATCAATATGAATGATAAATTCATATTCTTCAGCCATTGCGTCTTTCCACACTTGGGCCTTTACAGCTTCTTCAAAAGTGCACAGTTCATCTTGAATAATGTTGCTCATTGTTGGAGAAAAGTGTAACTAGTTCGATATCTGTCAATGTAATTTTGATCTTTGTACTTGTTAAGAAAAAGAGATATTATTTTTATAAAATTATATGAATGAGTTTCTTGCTCATTCCATAGGTCTAGGAAAATCAATGAGTCAAGATTATGTTAGAGGGCTATTTATGAGCATTTACGTAATGTACATAGGTCGACCTAGTGTCAAGAAGCCCTCCAAGACAAGCACCATTCTTCAAAGAAGTCTGCAAGATAAATGATGTACAAACATAGTAATGTCGGCTTGCAAATTAAATAATAAATCATGTCGACTTGCATCAACGGACACACCTCTTCACACTATCATGTCAGCTAATTATGGAGGACGAACCACTATAAATACCTAGCTAGGGATCCGCAAAACAACAGTGCAAAAACTCGGACTTGTCTGAGATTTTTGGACATACCTCTGCAATTTTCGAGTGTAACAATGAGTACAGGATCTCGGATATCAATGAATATTTCGGTGGACAATGTAACCTTCTCAATGTTATCAGTCTCGGCATAAATATGACAATAAATCTCTCGATGCAAGGAGAACACAGTCACAAGGTATTAGTACAAGAAGAAGACATAGTCATGATCTCAGAGATGGAGATGATCTCAGGATCTCACAGTAGTATACACAGCCTCAACATAATTATGTTGAAATGATTTCATAGTGATGATATCATTGTCTCAGCATACTGAATGGAGTCACAGTCTTGACATATTGATAAGAAGGATCACAGTGATCCCACTGTGATACATTTTGTCTCTACATATTTGTGACAAGAAGAAGCTCAATGATCACACAGTGATGCACTCTCGGCATACTGAACACAATCATGATCTCGGTCTCAGTAAAGGAGCAGCAAGGATATAAGTGAAGAGGCAACAATGGTGCAACTGTAATAACCTTTGTGTTGCAACAATGATTACCTCGGTGAAGCAGCAGTGATGATGAAGAACTCAATAGTAACAAATAAGAGGATTGGTGTTTTGGTCTTGGAGTGGCATAATAGGTCAAGGGTCAAGGTCTTGGTGTTCGTCAATTGGAATCTCTAGAATTTTGTGCAGGTTTTCCTCTCCAAGAGGGAAAGGTTTTGGCCCTGGCAAAAAGCCAAACATTTTGTGTTCTTGTCTCTTTGTTTTGGTAGCAGTTTGATGAAGCAAACACACACACTAATAATAAGAAGAAGATCAAGCTAAGAAAAATTGTAAAAGCACTTCGCAAATTGTTATCAAGCCTAGAAGAATCCTACTAATACTAATTGCCCTAGATTCTTCAACACTCATGGCTACAACATATCCTTGGAACCGGCAAGGTTTCTTGCTTTCTTTGAAAGTTCCTCTGGGGGCAACATGTTTATCAACATCTTGAAGAGTGTCACAAAGCCATAAAGGTTTTTTTTTAGCAAGAGGATCTAAAAGATCCATGGGCTCCATGGGTTCATCATCAGGATCAATTTCAGGCCCTGGATTTTCTTGTTTCTCAAATTCATCATCTTGACTATCATCATTAGCAGGAGGAAGAGGAGTATCTCTTGCTTTTCCAAGAGCTACATCTTCATCAAATGTTACATCCCTACTAAACTCTATATTTCTTTGACCATGTACGTATATTTTGTAAGCTTTAGAATTCTCACAATAACCAACAAACATTCCTTTCTTACCTGAAGCTTCCAGCTTGTTCTTTTTCTCTTTCAGGACATAAAAGTAGACAAGATAGCCAAAGGTCCTCAAGTGCCCAACTTCGAGCTTTTCGCCAGTGAAGACTTCTTCAAGAGTCTTGTTGTTTAGGGCATGGGGAGGAGATCTATTTTGGACATAAACAATTGCATTAGCAGCTTCTCCCCATAGAAACTTTAGCAATTTCTAATCATGCAACATAGCTTTGACCACTTCCATGATAGTTTTATTCTTTCTCTCGACCACACCATTTTGTTTTGGGTTATATGGTACAAGTGCTCTCTTTTCTGATCCCAGCTTCTTTGCAGAAGTCAATGAAATCCTTGGAAGTGAACTCTCCTCCATTGTCAGATCTAAAGATTTTGATCTGCTTTCCAATTTGTTTTTCTACTAGAGATTTGTAATCGTTGAACATGTTAAAAGCTTGACTTTTATTTTCAGAAAATAAATCCATGTTTTGTGAGAAAAATCATCCACCAAGGTAATATAATACAAGTAACCACCAAAAGAAGTTATAGGCATTGGTCCACATAAATCAGAATGTACAAGATGCAATACTTGACTGGTTATGTTTTTGCTTTAAGGGAATGTTCCCTTCAGTTGCTTTCGGCTTGCACACCCTTGGCAAACGCCATCATGATCAAATCTGATTTCTAGCATTCTAGAAACCATTTTTCTCACGAGGTAATGCTTTGTATTGCAAGTGAGCGAACCTTTGGTGCCAAAGTTCACTTTGATGATTGATGTCATGGATTAGTGCATGAATAGGCTTTATTGATTTTGTATAGACCTTCACATCTAGATCCCATAATGAAAGCATCTCTCATGTTGGATCTCGATGGCCAAGTGAGAACTTTACCATTTATGAAAGCAACTTTCATTCCTCTATCTTCTAAAGTTGATATGGACAGATTTTTCTTTAAACCAGGTACATATAAAACTTCTTGAAGAGTCAAAGTTTTACCTTGATCCAGATGGAAAGAAATGGAACCAAATCGCTTTATGGGATATGTACAATTATCTCCAAGAATGATCTTCAAATCTGTCTCCCTCTCAACCAGATTAGAGTACTTCTTTGTAACTAGTAAAGTGCCTTGAAGCACCACTATCAACCAACCAGTTATCACAAGAATCTACAGGAAATGAACTAGAAAGAGAAAAAACAAGAAAGTACTCTGATTGAGTATCAGTTGCATTATTATCATACCTTTGGTTCCTTAAGAAATGGTAGTTTCCTCTACGAGCAGGAGTTTTTCTTCTTCTTCTGTAATCAAATTTGTTGGAAGGATTATTGAAGTTGGATTTTCATGGTCTTTTGTTTTTTGCGCAGTCATGAGCATATTTTTGAGCAGTCACGAGCATAGTGGCCATGCTTGCAATAGTTGTAGCAGTGGACTTTTGATAAGTCTCTGTTCCATCAAGAGTTGTTGGGAGCAAGCTTTCTCAAATAGTGAATTTCTCTTCCTTTCTTCTTCTTGCCTTGTATAGCACATGCAGTGGGTTCTCCCTCCTCATGCTTGGGAATTCTTCCTCTTGAAATCATTTTGGCTTCTTATTGACCATACTTTCCCAAAAGCTCATCAAATATGGGAAACTTATCATTGTTGTTGATGGTAGTAATAAAAGTCTCCCAAGGAGAAGGAAGACCTCCAAGCACAATCAACACCATTTCTTTGTCAAGAATAGTGTCGCCAGAAGTTGACCACTAGTCTTTGATTTTTGATACCCTCATGAAGTATGCTTGAATGGTCTCTCCTCTGTTCATTTTAATATCCTTGAGTTGATTCTTTAAGGCAATAATTAAATTCAAGTTGTTCACTTAATACATTCCAATCAGTTTGTCCTACATTTCTTTGGATTTCTTCAGGTTCACAACAAAAGTGATGAGGTGGCCTCCAATAGAATCGAGGATAATAATTTTAGCCTTGACTTTCTTTTCTTGAATCTGACTTTCATAGCATCATTGGAGTTTTCAGTTGGTTCTGCTATCTCTCCCTCAACATGCTCAAGAACAGCATATTCCTCAATAAATATACAATCTGGTCTTCCAAGGGAAGAAGTTTGAAGCATCAACCAACTTCTTTTCATTCTTAAAGTAAGAGGAAGACACCTTGATCTGCTCAAAATTTCAACAGCAAATAGAGGGGGATAGCAAGAAATACGTTATCAAAAAATGGACCGCAAAAAAGAGTGGAAAACACTTGATATTTCAACAGATAAATGAGCTGCAAGTAGAGTGGACAGCAAGCAGAAAATGAGTTACAACTGGAGTGGACAGCAAGCAGAAAATGAGTTGTAAATGGACAGCAAGCAAAAAATGAGTTGTAAATGGAGTGGACATCACAAAAAATAGGATGCAGAGAGAAGGAACAGCAAAAGATTTTCCACCAACAAATGTGTTGGAGCGAGCACTAGTCTTCTTGATCCCGTCTTCACCAAAGCTTTGATACCATGTTGAAAATCAGATGTACTATGTTGTTACAATCACTTAAATCCAGAATTTCTTTATGTTGCAATATAAGTTAAGTAATTGTAGATAGAAAATAAACCATATGCACAATAGAAGACAGCCAAGAACTCAATAAGACAGAAAAGTTAAGTCAATGACCAGGGGAAAACCCAACCAGATTATTCTTCTATTATAAATCAATTGTTCAACAGAAATACAAAGTACAATGAAAGAATGAAGAAGTTCACCCAAATCTGAAGAAGATCTCTGATAGTAGTCATTGATGCAAACACTCAATCACTTTGGCTCTCTAAGATCTGTTATTGCTCTTCAAGACTCTCTTTCTCTCTCTCTCTCTCTAGACTCTCCAAATCTCTCAAGTTTGCATTCTCCTTTCACAAGCACAACTAAACGTGTCAAGTGAGGATGAGAAGCACAAATATATAGGAAGAGCAAACATGTTGAATTCATGAGAGCATAACTCCTATGCCCTAAGGAGTTACACATGTCAAAATAAGAGTGTAACTTATGCCATAAAGGAGAGGAGTGTAACTTATGTGTTTGAGAGAGAAGTGTAACTTATGCATTAAAAAAGTGTAAGATGAATCTTTTTATGACGAGTCATTAAACTGTGTAAGATTGTAAGAGGTGCATAAGAGCATTCAAGAGAGAGATGAATGAATCCATTAAGAGAGAGAGAGTAACATATGCATTAATTGAGGGGAGTTACATATGACATGATTGAGTCCCACGATTGAGAGACTTGAATTTCTTTTTAATAATAATATAATAATATCATAAAGAGGATAATAATAATAATAATAAATAATATTGATGATTAAATAAAAAATAAACCAATTGAGATTGATTAATGTTAAATTATGGTATGTTCTATGCTTAGAGCAGTTTACTTCTTTTCTTCTTATTAGCCACTGTTTAGCAATCACATAAACATAAAGTAAAGTGCAGATAGAGCATTAAAAGACCGACAGAAAACAAACCAAGACAAGAGACACCAGATGTGGCGGCTAGCCAGGGACAAACCCCAATGCGGGGAAACCCTTTGATCAAATCTTCTTTCATCTTCACTAATTCAGCAGAGAGAGAGAGATAGTACAATATCAATAATCAGTGATTTACAACAGCAGTAATGAAACCCTTGAACAGAAATAGCAAAAGGGATCAATCAGCTCCCAAAATGTCCTCAAGACAACCTAGGAGAACTCAGTCTCCAACAGAAGTAGTGTCAGCCCAAAACAGTCAAAGTAAGATGGTCAAAACAGCAGTGAATGCTACAGCATACTGCAGCCAGCCCTAACCAGTCAACGTTGTCATAAATGTGCCATCAAACAGTCAACGCAGACTTGTTCAGCTCTTTGGCTAGCCTAGGAGAGGCTGCCCACACAAGGCCGCAGTCAATGGAGGCAATATGTTGGTGAACGCAAGCCTAAACCATTTGCTACACCTTCCTGCATCCTTGCTGCCCTAACTGCATCCTCCTTCAATGCTGCCCTAGCTGCGTCCTCTTTCCCACGTGAGATCTGCGTCCTCCTTCCTTTGTATACCCAAGAGACAAGGAAGAGATGAGAGGATGAGATGAGTTGAGATAATGACTCAACCTCTCCTCTATCTATATGCAACACTGGGCAAGAGTGCCACACGCTTAACTGCTGGCCGACCTTGACAATTTGTCAAGTAATTACAAATAAATTCATATCTCTATAAATACTTGTAGGAATCGGATGATCTTTAGATCAATCCTACACCTCTCGACAAGAGGAATCTTGGAAAAATATCAGCTGCCATAAATGAGGTGACCCACATGGAGATTGGCCCTAGTTGCCAATTTTAACAATTAAGGACAAGTTAAGTGATTTTCCATCATATATATATGGTTACGAATTGATGGAAGGTGATTTACTATTTTTGGAAAGTCACGGTTGCACAGATAGACATGACTTTTTATTTTTTGAAAGTCAACCTAGAAAGGTCAGAAATGTAATATTATTCAAGGAAATTCATCCCATAGCTGCCAATTTTCAACATTCCTTTCATCAAGAAGACGTAGTACATTAAGGATTTATGAGTTCAAGCCTAGCATTCAAATACTCTAAAATAATTGATGGGGTTAGGGATGTACTACAGAGTGCCTAAAACTGGAAAGATAGAATAACAAGGGAATCTTGTGTATCAGATTAGCTGTTGAGATTTATGCTCTCGACCATTGGATGTCTGTGTCAATTTTTTGGGAATGGAATCATGTTTCAGGGCTTCAGATGCTCGTACACATGACTTTGAATACCCTGAACTACTTGGTATCACTAGAATCATTAGACCCCCCAGTTATAAGTCCTTCCATCCTTTCTAGTCCTTGTTGGATATGCTGTTTAAAAAAGAAAGGAGGATGATCAGAAATTTTCACGTCTAAATGGCATTTATTGAGGAATATTGGAACATAAGTCAAGCTCGTTTCTCCAGAGTCTAAATACAATGTGCTCAGATTTTTGAACATAATGAAGATGTATCTCTTTTCTAAATGCCAAATGGTATGTGCATCAAAAGGCTACTCAAGAGAATTATATTTATTTGACTTCTATCTATAATGCTGCCATTTTATCCAAGGGTATTTGTGCAGAAAGAAGAAAAATGGAAACATATCACTGAATATGTAAGTATTATCTTTGGGACTGGCCCTTCAACGCCTTCCATAATTTGAGCTATCTTGAAAGAATTTTGTAGCTCTGTAAGGGCATATCAAAAAGCTTAAATGGAGATCCGAAGTGAGGATGATAAACTCAGCTTCAGGGTTGAATAAGGATGATAAACTCGGCTTCAGGGTTGTTTTAAATTCAGAATTTCGTCTGGTTGATAATTCTGTTGGCAGAAGGCTCTCCTGTCTCATTCTGCACATAGCATTTATCTAAGGGGAGATTCTTCTCATTCCTCCTATCTACCTGCTTATCATATTCTTCCTAATTCCCTTTCCTTCCTGCCCTTGTGGAGCAGAATAGACGGTTGAAACAACAAAGTTCAAATATTCATGCCAAATTGTTTCAAATTTCACAACAAAGCTTCAGCTAACAGAGTTGAAAACTTTAAATATCCTAAAACTTATTTAGATGCCAAAAATGACCAGACTGGATATCTTGCTTGAAAATGGTGCCAAAGAAGCTGAACAGACAACAGATTGTGAATGAAATGAAGACACCTAACAAATTAGAATAGTTGTTGAAAATGTTTTTTTCCAAGGAATGTGGGTTTTCAGCATTTGCATAAAACTGGAAACAAAACAGATACTGCATAAGAGTTTCCGCAAGAACTTTTTGACCTGTATGATTGAGAGAGTCAATGGGTTTTATGATTTATCACATGCATAGATGAGTGTTATATAAAAACTGGGGGGAAATCAGATTTTGAGGACATTCAGCAAGCCCTGTGACAAAGCACATAACTGTATCTTTTCATAAGATTTTAGATTCAAATTATAGATAAACATTTCGTACAATTTTAAATTCAAATGTGTTCTTTTGCCTTCTTTGTTTTGCATCTTCCTAAATAAAACTACACTGCATACATAGATAGGCTCATGTTTCAAAGTACAAATCCCTAGTGACAAGTACAACACTACCCTGAGCTCTATCTTATTATTCTCTCTCTTCTACAAAGGTAAAAGCGCAGGGGAAAGAAAGATCTTACTTGGTAATAAATTCACTCACATCATTAAGACCCCTCAGATCTGGTACTTGGCGATTTTGCACAAACTTTCTAATTCTACGTGAAACACCCAGGGGCTGCAACGTGATAGAATAATGACGAAAGTCAATTTGTTTGGTGTCTTTATTATGACTGAGCAACACTACTCTTTGACATGAAGACAGCTTTACCTGTTGAGCAAATAATTAAGTGAAAACGATGTTAGATTGTTGTTCTTCAGTGCCAGATGTAAACAGCATTAACACAACTTATAAGGAGATTTTAGTGCTGCCAAAATGGAAAAGCACAAGAATATAAATTGGGCTGACTATGCCTTGAAAACTCACTGTATTCACATCAATGACTGGAAAAATATTCTGAAACATGACAGTTATGAGTTTTAGATGTTGCTCTTCAGATCCAAAACCAGCTAATACCATCTGGAGGATTAGGAAAAAAACAACATTCTGTTAGATGCTAAGTTAATGAATTAACTAGGAATTTCAATAAGGGCATTCCACAAAAGGCTCAATGTCCTTGAGACTAGCTATAAAGTGAAGAAACAATTCAAGCTAGTTTCACAAGTATGTTCAATTAAGGACCTACAAAGAAATCCAGGTTGTATAACCACACAAATAAGGAGGTAAGAAATACAATTACAGATCTCCTGGAGAACTTACCAGTGGTGGGTTTTTAAAAATCCCTACTGTTGACCTCGGTCGAGGCTGAGAACGTGCTATATCAGCCATCAATGAATATTCATGTATTTTGAATGTCAGCGTTGGACCATGAGGGCACCTAGCCACTCTTAAATAAGGTGAATTTTCTGTACTCGATATGATCAATAAGTGTGTCACACCAAGAGGCCCAGCAACATGTACAAAGTCCTTAAGAGTATTCTTCTTCTTTTCCTGCTCTCAATCAAGCAAATATTTGGAATAATAAAAAAATAAGCACAAACACTTGCAAAAGAACAACCGTGCAACCAATAAACAAACCACACTAGCAAAAGCACAAATGTGCAACCAATAAACAAACCCTTCAAGTGCTTCCCAATTGATACCAGACACATGCACAAGACAAAATATACCTCCTTCGACAGTTGGGCCTCTTTGATACAAAATTGATTTGGGGTGAAAAGTAATCTTATTGTTTTATTCATGTCTCAGAAGCTTGCATGGCTTGAAATTTGATATTTCAAAGCCATTCAGTTGTGTCCACTTTGAGTGGCAATGCAAATCACATGTTTAGATTGAATAAAGATTTTAAGCTCTCTAAATATTACATATTCCAACAATATATATTTAGGTTGAACATACATCCCTGATAATGATTCACAAGAAGTTGTCAGTTAGAAATAACAAGAGATGATCGGTGGGATTCCCAAAATTAGCTTTGATATTTTTATGGAGAAATATCAGGATTTATCTGTCAATATTGAATACTGGATCAGTTTTGGCAGGATAATATCCTATTTTAGTTGTATTGATTATTTTAAAATTTGAACAACCCAATGCAAACTAAAAATTGTTGCACAATTACACCACAACATCATAATTTGACATAGATTGTGAAAATATGCCAATAATGTGTTGGAAGAGACAGAAGGATTTGGGCAGAGATGTACAATGATAATATTTTTTAATTCTTATCATGGCATTCTTAGGAAGGAAGTAGCTAACACAGTCCAATGTTCAATATTCAAAGAGGCAATCGCCTATGTTACAACAAAATTCTGCACAAGTCTCACCTGTTGTACAGTGAATGTTATATTTATTCATCTGGCAGTATCATCATAGTCGTAATTTCATGGTTAGACGAATGTTCTTAACATGTATTCATAAAATACTGGCAAGATAGAATTTATCTTATATCCTTTAAAGCAAAAAAAAAAAAATCACATCTGCCAAATGGCATGCAGAGTCTAATTTACCAATTATTTTTTATATAGATAAAGGTAAGATAAAATAATTTTGTTAGTGTCCAACAAATGACAACAAAGGTAGGTCAATAAAAGTATTACATCTAATGCAATACAAAAAGAGGACGTGCAGAAGCAAGTACAAATGTTCATAACATGTACTGTTAAAATATTGGAAATATAGAATTTAATTTATATTCTTGTAAGCTAAATTTTTCCAGATCTAAAAATGGCATGCAGAGTCTAATTTACCCATTATATTTATGTGGAGAAAATGAGATAAGATAAAATAATTTTGCTAATGTCCAACGAATGACAACAAAGGTAGTCAATAAAATTATTACATCCAATGCAGTACAAAAAGATGGGGTGCAGAAGCAAGTCCCATAGCTACGCTATCAACAATAAGAAAAAATATAGCATAGCTAAAAGACTAGCACAGAGAAAGAAAGGGACAGAAACAAAATGAGAAACTAACAGCATGATCAAAAAATCATTAAGAACGTGTCAAGAGATGGAAATAAAAGACGAGGCTGACAGTAATGAGATAAGATAAAATAATTTTGCTAATGTCAAACAAATGACAACAAAGGTAGGTCAAAAGTATTAAATCGAATGCAGTACAAAAAGAGGGAGTGCAGAAGCAAGTCCCATAGCTACGCTATCAGCAATAAGAAAAAAAATAGCATAGCTAAAAGACTAGCTCAGAGAAAGAAAGGGACAGAAACAAAATGAGTACATAAAAGCATGATCAAAAAATCATTAAGTAATAAGAACATGTCGAGAGATGGAAATAAAAGACGAGGCTGAAAGTGGGGTTTTAAGGAAATTGAAGTCTCAACATCCAAGTCCTCAATCATTGTGAAGGGGTCAATACAATGTATGAGAAGATCATCTGCAAAGTGACCAGGGGTATGGGGGCCTAGCTGTGTAATGATTAATCTGGGGTGGGAAAAATGGAGTGGGCCCTAGATCGAGGAAGCCCATTACTGCCACCAATCAAGACCAAGAGGAAGAATCTCTAGATGGATAATTAGTTGCTCAACACATCCAGGAGAATAGTACATCATGCATAAGAAATCTATCTCTAGCTATGGGTCCTCACAAAATTGCCCTAATTACCACTCCAATGAAATCTTGCTCGAGTTATGGGACAGAAGCTCGTCAAAAAACTCATGGAGGTAGAGTGACCAAACAAGGGGAAGAGAGGGACAAGATGAGATTCAAGGTCTCGCTAATCTAATACCTGAAGCTTAAACTCTATCTGTTGCTTTCTCCCTCATGTTGGCTCGTGAATAGGGAAGAAAATGATCCTCCTACAAGCCTTTGGAGGAGAAGAACCACAAAGGAACTGTGATCTATAGCCAAGAACAATCAGCAGCTCTGATCAAGATAACAGAAAGGAGATAAGCAGCTCTGGTCAAGATAACAAAAAAAAAGGAGAAAGGGAATCATTCAAGTCCTGATAAAGGTAATAATCTTGTAGTAAGTGAGACATATGAGGATAAGGTGATCCTTTATCTCAATCTTCTGAAAATGGTAAAGCTAACAAAACCTATTTGGTCAAGGAAGGTGATGAAACATCTCAACTCAAAGATTAGGAGAGCCAACCGAAAACTGACCCAGGTGAATCCCACACGTGTTGACCCAGTGTTTGCATGTATATTCAGGTCTAACAATTAAGTTGTCTCTCATTTGCAAGAATTAATCGAATTACAAAGCGATCTTACGAGCAAGACACTCAAGAGACCTAATACAAGTAACCTTTGTGTGTTGTCTATATATGTATTCTCTGATTACCCTATTCAAGCATTGTTTAGATGACAAGAGGTGGCCAAAAGTCTCTAGAGAATCATTTTAAATGGGCCGAGGTGCAATTTAAAGAGATGGCCACAAACTGGTGTGACTTGGAAGCCTTGAAAACCAGAAATAAACCCGCACAAAAGAGCCTGCAAAAGCAAGGAGCAAAGAGGTAGGTGAGGGTAACATGCCCTCCGCAAAGCAGAGTTACCAAGAGTACAAAGTCTATTGAGGAAAGAGATAAGTCTGAAGATGGCCTAAAGACGTAAAGGATGTGCCCCAAACTTTGCCTAGATGATGGTCTGAGGGATCATCCACATGTACTAAATGATGCATTGTAGGAGAGAGGTCTACACTCACTCTGTCCAAACCCAATTACCCTAACACAAGACCTAGAGGACCAAAACCATAGAGGACCTAGTGCTTAATAATCGCATCCATGAGACACACCCTATACATGATGCCTTAGAAGTGAGTATGGGAGCACCAACCCTCAAGAAGGGCATGGGAGCCATAAACCTTGCTAACTCAAGGCTAAAAGGCATGTATCAAGTTGAACCAAGGCCCAGAAAAAAAAAATGCCCAAATAAACCATGGTGATCTCAAACCTCAAACTCGTCATAATGAGAGAGCCCACTTTGATATATTGAAGATCGTGGTTGTTGATTGGAGTGGAAAAGTAGGATTTTGTTTATCTAAGTGCTAAGTCTAGCAAAAGAACCCTGTTGTCACTCAAATTGTACAGGCACCGCGACAACGACTCGGGTCGAGGGCTGTCACCCTAATCCCCAACCTCTATGTTCTAGTTGTCTCCCAATAGCAGACTAATGGGGGTAGACCCTATGGAAATGAGATGATGAAAGGCAAGTTGGGAACCAACGAGTCCGGGAGACACAGTTGAGTGGCCTAGCTACCTGGTTGAATTCAGCGAGATTTTAAGGATTAGATTGGAATTATGTTTGAGACCAGTGCCTTATGGAGTCAACACTCTTGCCTGTTATAAGATTGAAACCAAGTGTCGGATGGACAACCACTGCTTTAATGCTTTACTAACCTATATGGAATGCAAATCCTAAGACCTAGGTGCAATGCAAAGATCTTGGTTAGTTTTAATTAAATGCCTAATCTAAGTATGACCTTCCCTTAGTTGTTTTGAAGCTAGGCTCCAAGGTAGGTTGTGGGAAGGAGGCCAACAGGAAGCAAGCAAGGGCTTGATTAGCGATACCTTTTGTTAGGTTCCTATAACCCGATGCCTTCGACACTGCAGAGATTGTGGCTCTGACGACTGCAAGGTCACTGTATTAACCACTGAAGAGTTGTTAAGCCCCTCAAATTAGATGAGAAGGGTGGCCCAAAAGGTCTATCAACCAAGCTTATGCTTGGAGGTAAGTTATTAATGCGAATCAGCTTAAGATGCAATGCAAGGATGTTGAGTGAGTCTTAGGCTAAGATTCTCTTAATGATTGAGTACTTTAAGTTATAATCAATTTTTTGCTGAGAAATCTAGGGCATTGGGATTAGGAGATTTCTCTTGTAATGATAACTGCTTGTGAATGCAATTTACATATTTAGATTAGGATCTTCTCTCTACTTAGATTATTATAGTGTTCTTTTCCATCAAACAGCTACCAAAGCATAAACAATAAAGAGACAAGAGACTCAAAATGTAAGCGATCATCTAGGGCCAAAACCTCTCCAACTTAAGAGGAAAACCCAAACGAATTTTTCTTTTTATAAAGACTTCAATTGACGAATACCAAGACTATGACCCAGACCCTTGACACAACTACCTTTCCAAGACCAAGTCACAAGCATTCTTGATTCAATTTCTTCTTCCTTGAGTCAAACTTCTTCCTTCTCCCACTAGCTCGACTATCCTTCAAATTTCAGTCCCTTGGATAAGACCTACAACTTTTCGCCTCTTCAAAAACCCTAGTCGCAGCAAATGAGAGAGACTTTGTTCCTCAATTTTCTTCGCTTTAGATGGAATCTCTTTCATCTTCAACTCGGCTTGAGTACAACTTATTTTTCTCCAAAATCTGCTCTCTCAATATGATTGTGATATCTCAGTCCTTCCTGCAGTAGATAGCACTAGATCCTCACACGCATGGAGAGTATCAACCCAAAATAGATCAAAAAACAAACTCAGTGATGATCCTTCTTTCTTCGCTTGGAGATAGGACTCTTCTTGTGATCTTCACACTTCTATTTCTCTCTTTCTTACTTGATAGAATTATGACCTTAAGTGAGGTCGAGCTACCCTATATATAGTGCTTTGTCCATCAAAATTGAGTCGACTTCTCCTTGTGACAAAGCTGACATGCCTTTCTAGAATTATCTTTAAGCCGACTTCAAGGTGAGCTTGTGATATGGTCTTGGAGGGTTAACAAATTTTCTTTTACAATAAATTACGTGCCCAAATGACTCTTCAAACTTTAACATTGACTCAATAGACTTATGACGTGATGACCAACCCTAAAGGCTCACAATGGGAGCCTTAACTATAAAAATAAAATTCCTTGAGCATGAAACCCATGACTCAAGTATTACAAAATAATTTTATTTTTTCTTCTTTACATCAATTACATAAAATAACAATTACAAATGTCATTATGAAGACTTGACCTAGTTACATTTTTCAACACTCCCTCTTAACTAGGGAGCTATTCATAATCCATACAAGGTACTTGGACATTCTCAATCTAAAGAATTCTCATAAGAAGAGTTGGATTGGTAGCCCATTTGTCCAACATTGTCCCATAGCTATGCCTTGACTGACTGCTCTATCTCTCCACAAGATTAGAGCTCAATGCTGGCGAGACCAATGATGTATAGACACCCTCATCATTGTCTCTCTCGGAACATACCCTACCCAAGTTCTTAGAGTGTGTTCCACCAGGACTGTTCTTATCTTGGATTCCCAATCGTCAAAGAATATCAGTCCTCTACAACTACTCTTATCTTGGATGCCCTTACTCATCCTCAAAGAGTATTAGATGCCAGATGTTTTACCCAATCCTCCATTATGTCTTCCCAAGTGAAGACAAGAATGATGTATCTATCTCTCCCTCTCAACTTAGGGAGGTCATATCCATTCCACTGAAGGAATGTACCCATTCCTATAAACAGGAATGTACCCAAGCTCCCTCTTAACTAGGGACTAGGGCCAAACTCCATGTGGATCACCTTATTTATGGCTTCTGATATTTTTCCTAGATTCCTCTCATTGAGAGGTGTAGAATTGATCTAAAGATCATCTAATTTTGATAAGTATTTATGGAGATATGAATTTATTTTGATTATAGACAAATTGTGAAGGTCGGCCAGCAAACTTATGTAGGCTCAGAAGCCCAACAGTCATGCCTATTCAACCTCAACGTTTGCATATAAATACAAGGAGCATTCTCCTCATTTGGACAATTCAATTCCCTCATCTTCTCTCTCTCTCCTACGCATAAAAGGAGCCTCTCTCTCTCACACACGTGTGGCTGAAAGGAAGACGTCCTAGGGCAAGGAAGACGTAGAAAGAAGGACGCTAGGACAGCAAGTCATCTCTTTGACCAGCGTTGACCTTCCAAAAGTGCGGATTGGGTGTGGTTGCCTCTCCTAGGCAGGCCGCAATTTTTGGCACGAAAATCGAGGTGATCTAACCTCTGGTTTGATTGGTGTTGACTACCCTAGTTTAGTGCTGCAAGTTGACTTCAAAAATTTGCAAATTTACTGAACTTTTGGGGCTGTTCAAGGGTTGTTTCTTCAGGCTGTTCAAGGACAAGTTGACCGGAAATTGACCAAGTATTTTAGAGGTCAATTTCAGCTAGTTTGACCAAGTTTGACTTTGTTGATCTAGGGTTTGTTGCTACAGATGTAAAATTATAAAATTCAGATTTTGCACTATTTCTCTCTACTGAACTATTGAAGATAAAAGTAGATTTGATCCAAGGGTTTCCCCGCATTGGGGTTTGTCCTTGGCTAGCCGCCACATCTTGTGTCTCGTCTTGGCTTGTTTTTTGTTGATCATTTAATGTTCTATCTGCACTTTACATAATGTATATGTGATTGCTAATCTGTGGCTAATAAGAAGAAAAATAAGTAAACTGCTCTAAGCATAGAACATACCATAATTTAACATGGTATCAGAGCTGAGGTGAAAACAAAGCCCAAGCAAGAGCAAGAGCAAGAGCAATCACCAAAGAGAAGGTTGGCAAGGCTATCTTAAAAAGAAATCATGGGGTCCTCAACACACTTCCCTGCTGAAGACAAACTCCGTGAGAAGTCTGACTATCACAGATGGAAGATGTCTCTCGATCTAACATTAGAAGAGCAAGAAGTGTTGGACCATGTGAGAGGTGGGATTGTTGAGTTTCCATCAAATGCATCCGCTACTGCTAGGAACAAATGGACCAAGTGAGAAGTCAAAGCAAGGAAGATCATCCGGGACTCTATCAACAAGCGCTTAGTGGCCTATGTTTCTGAGCTAAACACCTCCAAGGAAATCTACAATAGACTGGTGAGTTTATTTAAAGTTAATGATGCAAATCAAGTCTTGTTTCTTAGAAATAAGCTGAAGGAAATTAAGAAGGGCAAAGATGAGAGTATGCAAGCATATTTCTTAAGGATCACCGAGATCAAGAATGATCTCCTATCTATTGGGTAAGTAATTCCTGACAGGGACTCACAACTCTTGGAGGACTGCCATCTGTATGGTATATATTCAGGACTACTCTTCTCAACAATAACATAATTCCTGGATTTGAGGACTTAATGGCCAGATGCATTCAAGAAGAAACGAGGATGGAAGAACAAGAAATGCCCATACTTAAAGGTTATCCCTCTACCTTTCTTCTCATACTAAAAGAAGAAACAATTATGGGGCTAAATTCAAAGCAAAGGTTGGACCAAAGGGTGGAAGAAAAGGACAATGTTACAATTGCAATAAAACGGGTCACTATGCAAGGGAGTGCCCTGATAAAAGCGACTCACACCGGGACGATGATCAAAATCCCTCTCAAGGCAATCAAAGGAATGGCAGGCCAAATGGTAGAGGTAAAAGAAGTGTCAGAAATCAAGGAAGAGGACAACCGTTCAAGAAGGCAAGAAATTCCAGGTGTGAATCTAACACTGTTAACAATAAGCAAGATGAATATTATCTACCAGCAGCTCTATGTACTACTACTCCCCGGGACTCGCTGGGAAATTGGCTTATTGATAGTGGTGCCTCAAGGCACTTCACTGGTTACAAAGAAGCTCTCTATAATCTAATAGAGAAGGAAACCAACCTGGAAATTGTTCTTGGAGATAATTCAAAATATCCCGTGAAAGGCATAGGAAATGTCACTCTTCAATTGAATCAGGGTAATACCATCCACTTACAAGATGTATTATATGTACCTGATCTCAAAAAGAACTTGGTGTCCATTTCAGCAATGGAAGACAAAGGCTACAAGGTGACCTTCAGTGATGGCAAGGTACGTGTATGGAAAAAGAACTTTAAAGATGCTTTTACTCTTGGGTTTCGAGTTGATTCATTATATCAGGTCAGAGGAAGTCCGCTGGGTGTCATGTCTTGTGACACATCTCTTCAGTCCGAACTATGGCATCGGAGGTTTGCTCACATTCATTATAAAGCTCTACGCGATGTAAGGAAAATGGTGACCGGGATGCCCGAGTTCAGATTAGAGCAAGAAGGTGTATGTCCAGGATGTCCCGAAGGAAAGCTCAAAAGGGGATCATTCTCCTCAAGTCAGAGCAAGACCTCCGATATATTGCAGTTGGTTCACTCAGACATATCCGGTATGATGCTTGTGAACTCCTTGGGAGGATATTTATATTACCTCACTTTTATAGATGATTATTCTCGCAAGACTTGGATATACTTCTTGAAAAAGAAGGATGAAGTGTCCTCCTGGTTTCGGCACTTCAAAGCCTTGATCGAGAATCAAACCGAAAAGAAGATCAAGACCTTAAGGACTAATAATGGGACTGAATATGAATCCAATGAGTTTCATGACTTTTGCAACGAGGCTGGCATTAAGAGGGAGACTACTACACCATATACTCTTGAGCAGAATGGTGTGGCAGAAAGGAAGAATCGTACAATCGTGGAAGTTGTCCGTGCTATATGCTCCATGATCAAAGACTTCCAAAGTTTCTATGTGCCAACGCTGCAAATATCGCTGTATATGTACAAAACCGATGCCCTCATCAAGCATTGGGTTCCAAGACTCTCGAAGAAATGTTCATCGGTAAGAAACCTGACGTATCTCATTTTAGAATTTTTGGAAGCCCTGTATATTTTCATGTGCCAAAAGAGAAAAGGAATAAATTGGCTGCATCTGGAAAGAAAGGAATCTTCGTGGGCTATAGCGAAAATACTAAGGGCTATAGAATCTATGTAGCTGATCAAAGGGAAGTCGAGATTAGTCATGATGTCACCTTTGACGAAGATATGGCTCTTAGCAAAGTAGACAATCTTCCTACTTTAAGGCGATCTAAAGAAGCTGACATCGGGGAATCGAAGGAAAAGGAAGATGAGACAATGCCCGATGTGGAAGAACCTATGGATCCTATTGATCCTCCTCCACAAGAGCCTTCCTCTTCTAGGAAGAGGCCTTCATGGATTAGGGGGACACTTGATGATGCTGAAGGACACATTGCACCCCGAGGAACCTTCCGTGAAAGTAAGAAGCCGAACAGGTATCAAGGATACCTGACCATCATGAGCATGATCATCCAAAATGAGCCTTCGTCATTCATAGATGCTGTCAAGCATCAAGTATGGAAGGATTCTATGACCGAGGAATATGAGTCCATTATGAAAAACAATGTTTGGGATGTGGTCCCCAGACCCCAGGACAAAGCAGTTGTCACTTCAAACTGGCTTTACAAGATAAAGCATGCAGTTGATGGAAGTGCGGAAAAGTATAAGGCTCTTTTTGTTGCTCGTGGCTTCTCCCATAAGGAAGGTATAGACTATGACGAGATATTTGCACCTGTTGCCCGATATACCACCATTCACTCGATCATAGCCCTTGCTGCTTTGCAAGGATGGAACCTACATTAGATGGATATCAGGACTGCGTTCTTACATGGTTCGATCAAAGAGGAGGCCTATGTGGAGCAACCCGAAGGATTTGAGATTGATGATCGAGAATCTCATGTGTGCAGGTTGAGGAAGGCCCTCTATGGGCTAAAGCAAGCACCCCGAGCATGGTATGAGAGGATTGATAGCTACTTGATGAAGTTGGGATTCACTAGGAGTGAAGCCGACCCTAACCTTTACTTTAAGGTTTTCGATGACAACCTCTCATTACTGTGCTATTTTGACACGCTCTTTCTAAGGGCAGACCTTTTATTCATGAATGTAAAGGGCGCTGGCTTCTGAGTTCTGAGATGAAAGACCTAGGAACTTATGCACTATTCCTAGGACTGGGAAGTCTGGCAAAACCAGGGGAGATTTTCCTATCTCAAGGAAAATATGTGGTGAAGATATTGGAGAGATTCGGCATGGTGGACTGCAAGCCTGTAACTACCCCGATGGAGCTTGACTTCAAGAAGTTAAGCGATAGTGTTGCCGGACCTGTTTTACGAAATGCTACTGAGTATCGTCAACTCATCGGAGCATTAATGTTCTTGGTGAACTCCCATCCCGGTTTATGCTTTGCAGTCAACACATTGAGTCAACATATGGTTGAGCCTCACCACTCACATTGGATTGGTGCCAAGAATCTGTTAAGATATCTTCATGGCACAATCACTCATGGGTTGAGATACACTGCCGGAGATGTGAGACTACTTGGGTATACTGATGCTGATTGGGCAGGGAGTGTGGTGGACAGAATGAGCACTTCTGAGTGCTCTTTTTCATTGGGATCTGCCTCGATATCCTGGATGAGTAGGAAGCAGAAGTCTATGGCTTTGAGCATCGTCGAGGCAGAGTACATTGCTGCTAGCATGGCCTTTTGTGAGGCAGTCTGGTTGCGAAAGCTCTTCAGTGAGCTGTTTGGATTTACATTGGATACCACCGTGATCCTGTGTGACAACCAGAGCGGGATCCGTTTATTAGAGAATCCTGTATTTCATGATCGCTCCAAGCATATCGATATCAGGTACCACTATATTCGAGTATGGTGCAGCGAGGAGCAATAAGGCTCCAACATATCGGTACAGATGAACAGGTCGCTGACATTTTGACAAAACCCCTAAGAAAGGGCAAATTCCTGACTTTTCGAGAACGACTTGGTGTCATTTAGAGACCCTCTTGCGAGGGTTGAGTATGATGTATTGAGCTCCAGGAGCTCCAGGGGGCGCGAGGTACTTCTTGGAGCGACATGTGATCATAGGGCGACTCACCATCCCCTGGTGGTGCACTATGTCCAGGGTAAAGGTTGAACCTTCCCCTGTGACACCCGTGGCAACTGTGGAACAGGATGATTAGTTCTCCTGTGGGCCAGGATGATTCGTTCTCCGTGGCGACTATGGAGCAAGATGATTAGTTCTTTTGTAGGCCAGGATGATTAGTTCTCCGTGGCATCCACTGGACAAGATGATTCGTTCTCCTGTGGACAGGATGATTAGTCCTCCTGTCGAGGCATCCTACCCATGCAGTCTGGGACTCATGGGAAGTACCTCTCATCTGATCAATGAGTAGGGAAATGAGGATAGGGACCATAATAGTACTATCAATGGACACATCGCTGTATCTACCGTACTGCCTATGCTAGGATGACCTCCATTGATCTGGGATCAATGATACTGATCTGGGATCAGTGAGAGTGCTTCACCCTCTGAGACTGACTTCGGGTCAGTGGAGGATGGTATGATACATCCTCGATCATTTCTTTTTCTTCATAGTTCGAGCAGAGCAGAATAGATCAAAGCAAAGCAGAGTTGAGTGGGGTCAAGCTATATAGGACAGTGCATTTGATGGATGGATATTAGCGACGGTCCGACAGATTGCAAATGAAGTTCTCCCTAGTTGAGAGGGAGTGTTAAAATTGGCAACTAGGGCCAAACTCCATGTGGATCACCCTATTTATGGCATATGATATTTTTCCTAGATTCCTCTCAATGAGAGGTGTAGGATTGATTTAAAGATCATCAGATTCTGATATATATTTATGGAGATATGAATTTATTTTGATTATTTTGATATTTTTCCTAGATTCCTGTCAGTGAGAGGTGTAGGATTGATTTAAAGATCATCCGATTCTGATATATATTTATGGAGATATGAATTTATTTTGATTATGGACAAATTGTCAAGGTCGGCCAACAAACTTATGTAGGCTTAGAATCCCAACAGTCATGTCTATTCACATTCAACGTTTGCATATAAATACAAGGAGACGACTCCTCATTTGGACAATTCATTTTCACTCATTTTCTCTCTCTCTCTCACACGTGTGGCTGAAAGGAAGATGTCCTAGGGCAAGGAAGACGCAAAAAGGAGGACGCTAGGACAACAGGTCATCTCTTTGACTAGCGTTGACCAGCATTGACCATCCAGAAGTGCGGATTGGGTGTGGCTGCCTCTCCTAGGCAAGCTGCAATTTTTGGCACGAAAATCGAGGTGATCTGACCTCTGGTTTGATCGGTGTTGACTGCCCTAGTTTAGGGCTGCAAGTTGACTTCAGAAATCTGCAAATTCACTGAACTTTTGGGGCTGTTCAAGCGTTGTTTCTTCAGGCTGTTCGAGGACAAGTTGACTGGAAATTGACCAAGTATTTTAGAGGTCAATTTCAACTAGTTTGACCAAGTTTGACTTTGCTGATCTAGGGTTTGCTGCTGCTGATATAAAATTACAGAACTCAGATTTTGTACTATTTTTCTCTGCTGAACTATTGAAGATAAAAGAAGATTTGATCAAAGGGTTTCCCCGCATTGGGGTTTGTCCCTGGCTAGCTGCCACATTTGTGTCTCTTGTTTGCTTGTTTTCTGTTGATCATTTAATGTTCTATCTGCACTTTACTTAATGTATATGTGATTGCTAATCTGTGGATAATAAGAAGAAAAATAAGTAAACTGCGCTAAGCATAGAACATACCATAATTTAACAAGAAGCAGGTCGAGGTTTTGGGTAGCTGTTTGACTTGACTAGGAGGGAGTTGGACCAGGTTTGACCAAGTCTACTTTGTTGGTCAATTTGACCTTATGATTGACTAGAAGATCTAGGTGTGTTTCCTGTTGAACCAAAGAGTTTCTCTAATGAAAAGGTTGTTGGGTTTTTCCCCATGTGGGTTTTCCCAGGGTAAATGTTTGTGTTCTTGTTTAGTTGTCTCTTTATGATCCTACTGGCATTTATTTTCTACTATTGAGATCTTTTGTGTAATTGCTTTATGATGAATATGAATGCAGGAACAGAGTAATAAAAGAAATCATATGAAGTAATTATCAGTTTAGAAGATCCTATGAAAAATCAAGATGGTATCAGAGCATTGGGTTAAAGTGCAGCGTTGACAAAGTTGGCCTTAGTCCGAATCTCTGTAAGAAGAAATAAAAGGTCAAAGCCCTAGTTTAAGAAAGAAGTTTTATTTTTGTTATTAGTGGAAGAGAAGTCCCTGTTACCCACCACTTTGTGGGTGATATCCCTAGGAGAAAATTTTCTCCATGCTGAGCCTTAGCTGGCAGCCAGCAGCCCCTCGCTGGGAGGGGCTGCTCTCCCACTAGCTCCTTGTGCCATTTCTCTGCCACCTGAGCCAACGATGTGGTCCCTCACCCACCTGTATTGATCGTATGTTTGAAAGTGGGCCTTCCGAATCTAAAGGTATGTCTTGTCATTTGGTAATTGAGTGCTAGGTTTACTTATCATGGATACTTCTGTGTATGGATTGATGGGGGATTTGGCAGAAAGAGTGGGCTTAGATTGTGCTCTTGTCTCCTTGATCTCTTTTGGTTGTGTTGTCGCGCAAAGTGTCTATGCACTGCGACAACGCTCAGAGTAAGGGCTGTCACTCTCGATCCTTACTCACTCCGTTTAGACTCTCTCCCAGGCAAGTCAAGGGGGTAGTCAAGGGGGGTAGTCCCTAAGGTAAATGGATGAGAAAACCTGTGGATCACGAGCTCTAGGAGATTTTAATGATGGACAACCTGATGAATCTAAATGAATCTCGATTAATTCAGATGAATAGATTAAACGCTAACATAGCCAAGACACGACCACAAGATAGAAATGATTACAGACCAGTGCATTTTATATTCAATCAACCGTAGATAAAGTAAAACAAGTTATCCAGAACACTATACAAATATGCGACGAATAATGATAATCATGAATAATCAATATAAATGCCCAAAACTCTTAACATGCAAGAAATTCCAGATTTAAAATGATTTTCGCCAACTGCCCAAATCTAGATTTAATAAATTTTCTCCTATAGCCAATATGAGATAAAACATTATCGCACTTTAACCATAACAGAATTATGAAAATTTAAGATTTAGCATTTAACATCAGAAACACCAAGGAATTTTAAGTTAGCGCTTCAGTCATTCCTTGGGCAAAATGTAAAGAAGTATAACAAGTTAATGGGTTAGTAAATCAAATTTTTTAATGGGCCATGGGCCACATGTAAAATTTTTTACTGTTTAAGCACAAATACCTTAATGTATTTTAATTCAGTAAAAAAAAAATTGAATTTTTTATTTTATTTTTTAGAACTTTTTAATGTTTAGGATTTTTATATTTTTATATTTATAAATTTTTATGATTTTTAATTTTCTAAAAAATAGAGAATCAAAATGCCCTTTTTTAATTTTCAGATTTACCATATGTTAAATGGTGGTACACATGACTGCACAAAGTCAGGTCATAGCGTCCAGTGTTTATATAGAGGGATGTGGCCTCAGCATACAAACCCAATTCTGGGCCATAACACCTAGTGGTGTCTAGGGCTATGCAACGAGGAGCAGTGGCCTGCAGGGGAGCATGGAGATGCATGGTGGTATACCACAACATGCCGGTTTACACTGTGGGGTAGGAGGAGTGACTCGCATCACATTGAGGATGTGTAGGGAGTGACAGGTGTGTGATGGTGGTATACCATAGCATGCTGGTTTACACTGTGGGGTAGGAGGAGTGACTCGCATCACATTGAGGACGTGTGGGGAGTGACAGGTTCAGTGACACAGGCAGGATACATGATGGTGTAGCCGTAGCCGGGGGTATCCAGTTGTGTACAGGGACATGTTACAGCATACAGTGGCATGTTGAGGAGTGCGTTGGTATTTGGTGGTATGTAGTGACACATGATGTGGCGCAACGTGCTCTTGGAGCATTGCCTCTGGGGAGACTTATGGATAGGGACAATAGGTGTACCATTGGACGCAACTCACCTAGGATCAATGAGGACATTGTTGAGCATATGGGGATACCATGTTTAGTGGAGGCAAGGCCTTGAGGAGGTTATCAACATATCTGAGGCGGAGAGAGGGTCATTTGTAGAATTACTCTTGAGCATTCCGGTAGACTCTTGATCATACTCTTTGGGACATACTCACCCATCATCCACTAGGGTTGCTTACAGTCGCAGAGGGTTTGGCTATTGCCCTTTAACACTCTCCATTAAGGCAACAGGGCATGGGGGGCTCACCCTTGGCAATTGGATGAAACACCGTGTCATGGGTCGAGAGGAGACTCTCCAGTTGAGACACTTGGTAGGTGCACGAGTTGACGGTTATAGGCTTAGGGAGGGCATGGTTGATTGTCGAGGTAGCATATGTTCCACCCCTAGGCTCACACTTGGGGAGGTGACCGAGAGGGAGTTACATGGTGCTTTTTCAGTTGGTCAGCTCGAGGCGTTAGGGCAGCATGAGGTGCGGAGGACGATAGTCCTTGTTAGCAGGATGATGCCTAAGCTTCTGGCAATACCTAGGCACATCATTAGGAGCTGGGATAGCAGATCTCATTGTGATTTGGCAGGGATAGAGCAGCTGGATATTCACGTCACAGATTCTTGATGCTCGATGCCTACCTATTAGATACCTATAGGAGGCAGAGATGGGGCATAGAGGGGTCCCAACAACTAGCAGCATATCACAATGGTAGGCAGAGAGGATTGGGGTTGTGGACCTCCAGTATGGTTATGGGATCTAGGGATCCAGTGGATTGGCGGGCTACTCCACTCCTCAGTAAGCATGGTCGTGATAATAGGCAGACTGATTCATTCATAAGCGGACACATGGGGGATCACCGAAGCTCTCACCATAGGACAAGGTAGATTGTTGCTCAGGATTGGGGCTAGCCATGGAGTGATAGGCACTGGCACTGTTGAGCCGCTTTGGCAAGATTGGCCTAGCCTCGATCATCGCATAGATTATGGCCGAGAGTTATGGGAGAGGAGGCTCTGGTACGAGCATACTAGGCAGTCAGTCATGACCAAAGTGTCACGATGTCAGCATGATAGGTTCCTTTTGCGATGGGCAGGGGATTCTGGCATAATAGGGCTGAGCAGTTAAACTACCTGTAGAGGTAGTTAGTTTCTATAGTGGAGGGTTATCCAAATCTTCCATTTAGTTTTAGTGATTCGTTGATGGTGTGGGGAACTTCATCGGTGTGGCAGGGTGATCGACTTGAGGAGATCAAGGGAGGCCCGGGTAGACGAGGGTTCAATCCCACCAGGATTAGATTGCATCTTCAGGAGTTTACTCTTGTAGTGCATGAGATGGTCTACTCATTAGGGAAATTTCATGGGGAGTTGGGAAGAGTCCTACATTATCATGATGCTCTACTTATTGCTAGTATGCAAAGGGCTTCTGGTACCTATATTTGGTTGGATAGCGAGTGGAGCAAGGTGTGCTTCACATTGATTAGGATGGCTTGGGATTCTAGTATCGAGGGAATCCTTCATGTCGGGAGAGTGCTGATATTGGGGATTACTCAATGGTACATTTGGGACCTTGGTATTATTGGTGGTTACAATGGTGATCAACAGTTAGAGAGGGCACTTGTTCAAACATTGCTTGAGGACAGACAATGTATGGCGGGGAGGACTGTAATGTCCCTTCCTAAATTATTTTGGAACACGATTTATTTCTACATTTTGGGGGCCAATTTTGGTGAAAACAGGGCCCATTTATTTTTGATAGAAGACTTAGGAGTTAGAGGCAAGTTAGTTTTATTTTATTTTGTTTTGTTAATGATATATGGGGGCCACCCACATAAGAAACACACACTCCCTAAGGCAATGATTCGAAATGCATGAGAGGGAAGACAAGGTGGGACAAAAAGGCGGGAAGAAAGGCTCCACGAAAATTATAGAAGGAAGGTAGCACACTTCATTTGGCATTCTTGGCTTATCGAATTTGATTATGTTGCTTGAGCTGTTTAGCGTGGTCACTTGCTGTTTAGCAAGAGTTTTCCAAGTGGAGAACTCACCCTTTCTTTGGGGGACCACGAGTGCCACCCTAGAGAGATTCATCCATTATCATCTAAGGAGATTTGTAGAGAGATTTCCAACATTTGTATTCAGTTCACCCTAGCAGTGCGTATTTCTGGAGGACGCAGTAGTGGATCTGGCCATTGCAACATTCTTTTGGAGGGCTATTGTTGGGAGAAATTAGGAGAAGAAGGCTCAATAGATTTGTTGGCTATTGGGTGAGTTTGAGGGCTGGAAGTGGCAACAATATTCAAGAGTGATTTTGCAGACTCTGTGGCTAGCGCAGAAGAGAGAAATTGAGCATACGTGGGAGATAGAGTTTCAGCCATTGGGGCTATTGCTTGCCGAGATAAATAAGGGAAGTATTGGCGGAGTTGAATGCTACATTTCAGGAGTGTCTAGAGACATCGTGCTTCAACAGCTATTGGAAAGCGTAGGGCTTTTCGGGGTCGATTTTGGAAGGTCAAAACCAAGCCAAAGCATTTCTGGGTTTTTTTTGGGTTTTTGGCAAGGACTTCAAATCTAATTTTGCAGAATTTTCTGAGCATCGGAGGTGGGATTTTCAGCCATATATTTGTAGTAGACAGTGTAGAGTCGTTGGGCGTAGGGCCATATGGGGGTCGATTTTGGAAGGTCAAAACTAGGCCAAACCATTTCTGGGTTTCTCTGGGATTTTGGCAAGGACCTCAAATCTAATTTTGCAGAATTTTTTGAGCATTGGAGGTGGGGTTTTCAGCCATATCTTTGCAGCAGAGAGTGCATAATTGCTGGGGACTGCGCAGTGCAACAGTTGGTCAGTTGATTGTAGCTTCGAGTAGTCATTGCTTCACCTGGGCTTTGGTCCGCTTGCCTTTGAGGCAAGCCCAGGGGCATTCCTTCCATATTTTGTACTCTTGCACCAATTTATAATAAAATGGCTCAACTGCTTCCATATTTATGATTGTTCTGGGTGTTTACTAAATTGTTTTAAAATTTCTGTGGTGAAAATTTTTATTTGCTTGTTTAGCACTGTTATTTCCTTTTTGGAACATTACATAGAGAACCTTGCACCTTGCTTAAGAAGCAAGCAAGTCCCACTCTTGAGTCTCTCCCACGAAAGGGTCATCAAGATCGCTTCACATCCATCTTAGTCGATCTATCCTTCATAAGTGATTCTCTATATATCGGGTCTCCTCCCACCGATGAAAGTTCGTAAAGAGTAGGAAGCTTTAGCTGTGGTGACAATGGGCTTTAGCTTCATTGTTGCTCTTGACCTAGCAAGTGCCTCTCTAGGATCCTTGCTAGTTTGAGCCGTAACAAGGATGTAGTTCTAAAAACCCCAGGGTCATTGCAGGTGGGACGAAGGTCCTCAGTTCAAGATTAAGAAAGTCGAGAGGCCTCAAGAGCTAGACAACTAGGTCACAGAACAAGAAGCCTCAAAACCTTGTCAATTCAAAATTGAGATGTCTTAGAAATAATGAATAGAAGTTACAAATTCTTTGGAGAAGTTATTCATCTAAAAGGAAAGGTCTCCAGTATTAACTATAGACGACGTCTAGACTCTAAACAGAGCTTTTGAGAATCACTTCACTAGTCTAATGCTTTCATCCATTATGTTGATCAGGCACACGGGTTAAGCAAGTATTAGGTCAAAAGCCTTAGCTAATAAGCGTCTAAAAAATCTCAGACTCTAGAAATCTCAAGAACATTGTTTTGGTAAGACTTGAGACCAATTATCTCATGCAGCTAAAACAATGGATTGCCAATTTGTTTCAAAGTCTTTAGAATCATTGAGATGAAGTCTCTATGCGAATAATTGAAAGGAGGACAGTTCATAATACTTAGTGATCAATGATTTCAAAATTGTTACTAATTAAGGGAATGAGATACAAAATAACAACAAAGTTGTGATTATATGAAAGTCATACAAGCCAAGAAAATTCTGATTGATATCTTGTAGAGGGGCAAGAAAGATATGTTCGTTTACATTGGTTAATGAAGCAAATAATTCTATGGTCGATACTTATCTTGAGCAAAATTCGCCATGACAAGTTTGATGAACTTAGCATTTGTAAATCCTAGAAAACCTATCTTTTATAAGGGTTTTTAACCTCTGCTGTAATATTTCTAGGGAATTTTTACAATAAATAACAAAGCATACATAGACAAAAAGACAAAAATTAAACACGTGAATCCGACCACTAATATGCACCAAAAACTGCGCTGCTGAGCCATTTTATTCCCATATGAAGATGGTACAATTAGGTGCTTGAAAGAGTGCTCATGGGCTTGCTCAAGGCAAACTAGCTAAGCCCAAATGAACTATAGGAAATCCCCCTTAGGTATGTTGCTGCTCTATCTCCCTAAGTCGAAGTGTGGGGCCCTCTTCTTAAGTAAAAAATGTGCAAAATTGTGTAGTAGCACCCTGTTACTAATGTTTTTGAGAAGGGACATGACAGTCCTCTCCTCCCAAATGTTGCTTGCCCTCAAGAAACCTTAAAGCTGGGTGCTCCAATATGTGCTCACCTTCCCAGGTGGCATCCTCAACCAACAAGTTCTTCCAACGCACCAAGACCTCTTTGATGGTCCCGCTCCTCAGTCTCCTCTCCCTGCTCTCCAAAATGGCCTCTGGTTCTAACACCAAGTGGCCCTCATCATCTAGTGGGGTTAGATCAACTGCTACGGCCACCTGTTGTCTCGACACCTTCTTAAGGCATGAGACATGAAAAACATTGTGGATCCTACTCCCCTGAGGCAACTCCAGCTCATAAGCCACCTCTCCAACTCATCTAATCACCCGGGAGGGCCCAAAGAGTGTGGCTGTAGCTTCTTGGCCCCCTTCTGTTTCAGCATGGACCGCCTGTAAGGCTATAGTTGGAGGTGTACCAAGTCCCCCTCCTCAAAGTGTCTCTCTATCCTGTGCTGATCTGCATAGAGTTTCTGCTGATTTTGGGCTGTCACCAAATTCTCCTTGAGAGCCTTGAGGATATCTTGGCTCTCTTGGATCTAGTCTTTGGCCTTTGGGGCCCGACTGTCTCCAAAAACAATATCAACAAAAGATAATGCATCATATCCATGAAGGGCATGAAAAGGAGTCATATCGATGGACATGTGGTGCGTGGTGTTGTAGCAGTACTTGCCCAGAGGCAACCACCGAATCCATGTCCTCTGCTGACCGGTCACATAGTTCCTCAGGTAACCCTCCAACCACTGATTAACTCTCTCTGTCTGGCCATCTGTTTGAGGGTGATAGCTGGTGCTAGGAGTGTGCTTCGTCCCAACCATTCTGAAGAGTTCCTTTCAAAATCCTCCCATGAATCTATTGTCCCGGTCGCTCGCTATGTTCTTGGGGAGCCCATGCAATCTGAAAATCTCCCGGAAGAACTACTCGGCAACCTGTGCAACTGTGTAACTAATGGGAATGGCGAAGAAGTGGGCAATTTGGTCAACTTGTCGACCACTACATATATGCAATCCTTCCCCTACACAGTGGGGAGCCCTGTGATGAAATCCCTCAAAATACTTTCCCATTTCCCCTCCGGGATGGGAAGTGGCTATAGCAATCCTGCAGGGTGGGTCAACTCCCCCTTTTTCCGTTGACAAGCCTCACACTCCCATACGTGCTGCAACACATCCTCCTTGAGGCCCTTCCACGTGAATCTCTCTTGGATAGCCATATGAGTCTTCCGGAACCCCTAGTGCCCAGACAGTGGTGAATCATGTGTAGCCTGGAGTACCCTCTCCTTCAACTGCGAGTTGGGCTCTAAGTAAATGCGCCCCTTGTAATAGATGACCTCATCCATCACAAAGTAATGCTCATCTGCATTGGTACCCTCCAATACCTCGCATTTGCTCCTATCCTTGGAGTACTCCACCAGCAACTGAGCCTTCCAATCATGGCAGATGCTCATGAGAGATAGCCCAGCTGGTCTTCGAGATAGAGCATCGACCACCACATTGTGCTTCCCCCACACATACTCTATGTTGAAGTCATAGGCCTGTTGGAATTTCTAAGTCTAAGTATTTGAAACCCTTCATGTGCTTTACTGATTTATTCCTACCTACTTGTTCTATTAATTAACAAGTTATTTACCATGTAAATACTGGAAATAAATACAAGTACATGCTCAACACATTACAGATCATCAACTGAAGGAAACAAAACAAGCACCCAAGTGACACTGTTATTTTTGGACCAATGTCCCCAGAAAAACCCAATGCGGGAAAACCAGTGCAACTGTTTGAGGGTTTTATTATTGTGCAGTTTCTGAATACAATCTGGGTGCCAAAACTGGCTCACACAACAGAGAATAATCTCGGTAGTAGTACCTCTCAGTCGGAGACAGATGTTCCGACTGAAACCCCGGATAATCACCCCGGCAGCTTCACAACTCCAATCTGCCTCACGAAACCCCAATGTCAGCCACTAGGGACAACGTCACCCTTTTTGGCCCAGCGTTTGCCCAACGTCACTCTGGCTTGGCTTGCGTCAGCCTCTGGAGGCACTGCGTCAACACTCTAGTCCTTTGCGTCACCCACGCTGGCCCTCTGAGGCACTGCGCAACTCCTGGTTGCCTCTGCGTGAGCCTTGGCTGGCTCTGCGTGAACTCTTGGCTAGTTTTGCATCCCTCACTCTCGGCTACTGCGCTGATCCTCCTGGTGCTATCTTTGCCTCTCTGCTTCTGTATTCACTGCCCCTCAGTTGCAACTCTGATCACCCTCTCGACTTCCTCAGCAAACCCAATCCCAGAAAGTCGAAATCTTGATCAACTCGGTGTGTTCTCCAAGTGACCCTCAAACCGCCTCTTATAGTTTTTTCGTTGACAATTCAAGGCCGAGATTAAGTCCCTAACCAATGGCTAAGATTAGATCTGGCTTGATCCATGACTTTTGGACCATTCTAACACAATTTTATATTAATTCACATTAATATTTTATTTTCCCTAGGTTTATACTTGGGACTCCATTAAAAATATTAATTATTTTAATATCTCCCAAACTGTTTAGAATCTGCCCAAACCATTTATGGGTATTGGAGATCTCATGTGCTTTAGCCTCTCTACCAATTTTTGTGGCTAGAGCACATTTGATGCTACCCCAAATCAACACTCCCTCTTAGTGAGGACTGTGCTCTAGTAATACTCCTCACTGAGCATCACCCTGATCATCCGACATCGGTCCCTGTGTTGATGCTAGGCCTGCTACCCAACATCCTCTGCACTGCTGCATCATGTACTGCTATCCATGGCCCTGCCACTGCCACTGCTGCATCTGTACGATAATTCCCTTTGCTTCCATGCTGCTGCCCATGGCCCTGCCACTGTTGCATGTGCACTGCAACCCCTCTCATCATGTTGGATCGTGCTGCTCATAGCACTGCCATTGCTAACTGCTGCACTGCAACTCAATTACTAAGAAGTAAGTAACTGATCTCCCAACTCTGACATCTCCATCAGGCTAGAAAAACTCCCGATGCTGAAGCTCCCTCTGTCATTGACAAGTGCTCCCTCTTTGACCTCTGCGCGACTGCAACAACTCTGTGCATCTCACACCGTTGCACACCTTTCTATGCCATCCTGCATTGGTGCAACACTCCCGTGCCTCTCGCACTGTTGCAGCTTGCTAGCCTCGCGCTGTCCTGGGAATCCTGCATTGTAGCTGCCTCTGTTGCTCCATCCGCATCCGCCTCTACTGACATCAGCTAGCATCGCTTGTAGTCTGTCTAACTATAGCTCGATGTTCCCCACTTCCGCTCAAGTGGCGTGTGAGTACTCATGGCACAGTGATCATCTGTCTCCACTTCCTTCTCCACCCTCACTGGAGCTGCCTTGGTCTCGAAAGCCTCTCCTTTGCTCTTCTTCCTCGGACAGTGGCTCGCATAGTGACCCAGTTCCCCATAGTTGAAGCATTTGACCTTGGAGAGGTCCTTCTTCCATTTCTCCTGCGTTCCCTCAGATGCTAGGGCAGCATCCACCTCATCCTCCTTGATTTTGATCCCCTTGCCGCTGCTTCCCACCTTGCTCAGCCTTTTGATCTCTTCTTGGCGAAGAGACGCCCACATTTCCTCCCAATCTGGAAGGGTTGCCTTGCCCAGTATGCTCTGGAAAAACACCTCCCAGTCTTCTGAGACTGCGTTCAGGGCTGTTCTCACCATCAATTCTTGATTCGGCGTGGCTCCTATCGAAGTCAGCTAATCCCGGATCTCCTTCAATTGACCGAGGAAGGGGTCGATCTATTCTCCCTTCTGCATCTGGTATGACCGCAACTGATTTTCTAGTAACATCCTTCTCTGCACAGAAGTATGTTGGTACAATTTCTTTAGGGCCTCCCACATCTCATTTGCCATGTCCTTTTAGGCAATATGTGGTACTACATGGTCCTTGACCCTGTTAAGAATGATGCTTTTGGCCCTCGCCATTGCCTCCTCGTACTTGTCGTTATCAGCTGGGTCAATTGAGATTGCTATCGTCCTCAAGGCGAAGTGCTTGACACGATTCCTGTCTAGAACGGATAAGATTATGGCCTTCCTGTCTATGAAGTTTGAGGCTCCATCCAGTCTGTCCTGGTCTCTTACCTTGTTCACTACCATCTCGCTGCTCTTCTAGTTGCCTCCTGGAAGTTCTTGGTATGACTCTCTCTGAGCCTCTATTTTCCTCCTGGAAACCCTTTTGCCAATGTCGAGATGCCCCCACTCCGATTGTTAGTGCAACTGCACCGCTGATCTGGATTTCTCGGCTAGAAATCCTCGGTAGCAAGTCCCTCCTCCTTGGCCTTGCCTTGTTAGGTATTGTTCTGACTACAATACCCCACCAATTCCACTCTGCAACTTACCCATAGCCTCCTAAACCCCAGTAAATGAAGGTTAGAGCTCCTAGGCTCTGCGCAATCAGGCACTGGCTGAAATGCTTCACTAGCCAACTGCGTTAACCCTCCCGGTCTCTTTGTGGCTCTGCGTGAACCTTTTCTGCCCTCCTCAGTCTCTTTGCTCGCCTCTTCCTGGCTCAATCTTGATGATGCAGGCACTGTGTCACCCCTTCCTTGCTGCTACTCTGCTAGGAACAACTTTTGTCACTCGGGACAACTGTTTTTTGCTGTTGTTGCTCTGTTCGGCTGATGTCCTCAGTTCTCTTGTGATTTGCAACCACGCTCTGATACCATGTTCGAATTTCTAAGTCTAACTGTTAGAAACCCTTCATGTGCTTTACTGATTTATTCCTACTTGCTTGTTCTGTTAATTAACAAGTTATTTACAATGTAAATACTGGAAATAAATACAAGTACATGCTCAACACATTACAGATCATCAACTGAAGGAAGCAAAACAAGCACACAAGTCACACCGTTGTTTTTGGATCAATGGCCTCGGAAAAACCCAATGCGGGAAAACAGGTGCAACTATCTGAGGGTTTTATTATTATGTAGTTTCTGAATACAATCTGGGTGCCAAAACCGACTCACCCAACAAAGAATAATCTCAGTAGTAGTACCTCTTAGTCGGAGACAGATGTTTCAGCTGAAACCCCAGATAAACACTCCGACAGCTTCACAGCTCCAATCTACCCCATGAAACCCTAGCGTCAGCCTCTAGGGATAGCGTCAACGCTTTCTGGCCTAGCGTTTGCCCAACATCACTCTGGCTTGGCCTGCGTCAGCCTCTGGAGGCACCACGTCAGCGCTTTGGCTTTTTATGTCACCCACGCTGGCCCTTTGAGGCACTGCGCAACTCCTGGTTGGCTCTGCGTGAGCCCTGGGTGGCTCTGCATGAACCCCTGGCTAGTTCTGTGTCCCTCACTCTCGGCTACTGCACTGATCCTCCTGGTGCTCTCTTTGCCTCTCTGCTTCTGTATTCACTGCCCCTCAACTGCAACTCTGATCACTCTCTCGACTTCCTCAACAAACCTAGCCCCAGAAAGTTGAAATCTTGATCAACTCGGTGTGTTCTCCAAGTGACCCTCAAGTCTCTCTTATACTTTTCTCGTTGACAATTCAACGATCGAGATTAAGTCCCTAATCAACGGCTAAGATTAGATCTGGCTTGATCCATGACTTTTGGACCATTCTAACACAATTTTATATTAATTCACATTAATATTTTATTTTCCCTAAGTTTATACTTAGGGACTCCATTAAAAATATTAATTATTTTAATGTCTCCCAAACTGTTTAGAATCTGCCCAAACCATTTCTGGGTATTGGAGATCTCATGTGCTTTAGCCTCTCCACCAATTTTCGTGGCTAGAGCACATCTGATGCTAACCCAAATCAACAAGGCCTGCATCTTGCTGACTCATCTCTGTTGCTTGTCATTGAGGCCTTGCTGCCCCATGAAATGTCGAACACTGTTGTGATCAGTCTTCACTCTGAACCGAGTGCCCACAAAGTGTTGGTGGAACTTGGCCAATTATGGTCAATATCTCGTTGTCATATATGGAATATGACAACTCATGCGGTAGGAGCTTTCGACTCTTGAAAGCAATGGGATGCCCCTCCTGTGACAATACCGCTCCAACTCCTACCCCATATGCATCACACTCCATCGTGAATGGCTGAGAAAAATCCGGAAGTGCCAAAACAGGGCAACTACTCATCACCTCCTTGAGGCGATTGAAGGCAATCTGTGCTCCATCGGTCCATGCGACGACCCCCTTCTTGGTCAAGTCGGTTAAGAGTGTTGCTAACTGTGAGAATCCGTTGACAAACTTCCTGTAGTAGGTGCAAATACCCAAGAAGCCCCTCAGCGTAGTCACATCTCAGGGTGCTGGCCAATCCTGGATGGCCCGAATCTTCTCCTCATGGACCGTCACACCATCAACTCCAATGATATGCCCTAGTTAGATCATCCCTGTCAACCCAAACTCGCACTTGGAGAGCTTGGCATAAAACTGTTGCTCCTCCAGAATGCGCAATACCTCTTCCAGGTGTTGGAGGTGCTCCTCCCATGTCCGGTTGTAAATCATAATGTCATCGAAGAACACTAGCACAAACCTTCTCAATTGGCCCCAGAAGACATGGTTCATGCATGACTGGAAGGTGGCCGGAGCGTTGGTCAACCCCAATGGCATGACCAGAAACTCAAAGTGCCCATAGTGGCACCGAAAAGCAGTCTTAGGAATATCTTGATCCCTCACCCTGATCTGGTGGTACCCTGAACGCAGATCAATCTTAGAGAAGTACTTGGCTCCTCTAAGCTCATCCATCCACTTATCTATGCGGGCAATAGGGTACCGGTTCTTTAGCGTCTTCGGGTTGAGGGCTCGGTAGTCAATGTACATCTGAAGGGTTCCATCCTTCTTCTTCACCAGCACCAATGAAGAAGCGAAAGGACTGGAACTTGGCTTGATACGGCCCAATGCAAGCAACTCCTGGATGACCTTCTCTATCTCGTCCTTATAGGCTTTGGGATGCTTGTAAGGAGTAGTGATCATTGCCTGCACACCCAACTCCAACTCAATGGTGTGCTCAAATCCTTTGTCTGGTGGTTGCCCTGGTGGAATGTCCCCAAACACTACTGCATACCTATCCAGCAAATGCGTATGTCTGCTGGTGGTGGCTGCGCCTGTCCCCTAGCCTCTGAGATCCTCAGCTCAACTGCCCATGCAATGTCCCCATGTCGTAAGTCTTCCTCCATCCCGTGGGCCGAAACTCTCTGAGGTGGATAAGACCGCATGCCTCTCAAGAATACTAGTTTTCCATCTGGCCAAGTGAACTCCATCTCTGGTTTCTTCCAGTTTGTCGTGACTCGCCCAAGGGAATATAGCGATTGGACACCCATCACCACATTGGTGTCTGGCACATCAACCACAAAGAAATGGTCCGTCATCAAGTAGTTCCCTATAACCACTGTCAAGGAGGGCACATATCTAGTGCACTGGATGGTACGGTCACTCGGTACTAGGACGAAGAAGCCCTCAAACTCTACTGTGGTGAGGCCCCTCCTCTGGACCAACTGGGCATCTATGAAATTGTGGGTGGCCCCACTGTCAACTAGAACTGATACCCTCTGCCCTTGTACGGTGCCCTTGATCCTCAGTGTCAAAAATTTAGGAATCCTGCATAAAGAAGCAAGAACTCCTCCTGCTGGGGCAAGAGATGCCCTTCCATGTGGAGGTGGTGGTGGTGGCTCTCTGTCTTCCGGACTCTCTCCATCTGTCACACCGCAATCCTGCTCCACCTCATCCTTTTGGTCACTGTCAGGAATGACCTCAATGTAATGTGCTCTACCTGCAGTGCACCGATGGCCTGGTGCCTAGGGCTCTCTGCATGTGAAGCACAGCTTCCTCCTCTGGAGGTCCTTCTGTGTCTCCTCATCTAACTGACCCCTCCCCTGTGTGGTCCTCTATTGTGGGGGTCTAGTCTCATGCCCCTTCTGTGGGAAAGGGGTTTGTTCAGGAAATTGTGCTTTAGTCTTGGGGACGACCCCCTGTAAATCTATGGCACACAAGACTGCTTCGTGTAGCGTGGAGGGTCTGTGCGACTGCACCAGTCCACGTAGGGGCTCAAGCAAGTCCTCAATAAAGGTATACACCCTCCTTGCTTCAGATAGATCTGGAACCATCACTGGCACCCGCAGAAAATATGAAAAGTATTGCCCTGGGTTGCCTGTTTGGTGCAGTTGGATCATCTCTCTGAAATAAGCCTCTGGATCCCTCTGGTCAAATTGCTCCACCACCCTCCTGGTGAAGTTCTCATAGGAGACTATGTGGGCATGCCCTAGGGCAGTCAAGCCATGAAACCACCAATCATGGGCTTCCCCCTCCATGTGTAGTGTGGCCATATTAATGGCTTCCTGCTTTGTCATCTAGTTGAGTTGGAAGTAGGTGTCCATCTTCTCAACCCAAGCCCTGGTCGTGCACTTGGCAGTGCCATCGAAAGTAGGGAAACACATCCTCCCTATGGTTCTCTGTAGCTCGTAGTTCTAGGTCCCTTGTCCTCCATACCCCTTGTTCTTCTCACTTTGCTTTAGCTTGCAATAATATTTGAAGGAGAGGGCTTCTTTAAAGTCTTCATCCATAGACTGCCACTCTCTGAAGTAATCTCCCATTTGAGGAGGTTCTTCCTCCCTTGCAGGCTCGATTTGTGCCATTGGCACAAAGGAAGGCAGTGTGGCACGAGTTGGCACACTGACTGAAGGGCGCTGAGCTGCTGGTGAGGGGTGATTGAATGGCTAAGAGGCCCCAGAAGTTTCCCAACATAGAAACCCTCTAGGCGTGGTCCTCTCTCTGTTCTGCGACTTGATCTCTTCCAACATGTCTTTTTGTCCCTTGGCCAAGTCACTCAGGGCCCTCAGAAGGCTGTCGAAAGCCGTCTCTTCCCTGCTCTTAGGTTCTGCCATTTCCTACTCTTCTGCTACTGCTTTCCCCCTGTCCTCCATCTCTGGTGTAATCTCTAACTCCCTTTTTCTGTTCCTGTACCTTTGTCTTCGGTAGGTGATGTTCTGTTGGTCTACTTCTCTCATAGGAGACAATCCCCCACCGCTGAGCCAAGAACTAGGCTTTGATACCACTGTAATGGTCATAAATAGGAATATAAGTAATAACAAGCAAATAATACATGCAACAAATTACAAAAATGAAATATTCAACAAACACTCATATAAAAGCTACAAATGGAGAACTTCTGAGCCATTTTATTATATTTCTGCAAGTCAAATACAATAGAAGATGGAATGGTGCACCTGGGCTTGTCTCAAAGGACAAGCAGGACCAAACCCAGGTAGGAAAATGGCTAAGCTGAAGGTTGCCCAGTGGTTGCACCAATCTGCACTGCAGTGCCTAGAAAACTGCTGTTCTGTTGAAGTTCAAATAGCTGGAAGGTGTACTAAAACTGCCCAGAAATTTGTATGCTTTTAACCCAGGACTCCTTGGCCAAAACCTAGAAAAACCCAAAAGGGATTCTAGCTGGTTTGGACTTTTGACTTTCAACCCCCTTGGAGCATCACCTCAGCTCTAGCTGCCAATTTCAACTTGCTGGAAACTGCCTGTAAATCCTCCTGAAAACTCCTCCAAAACACTGAGTTCACCCTTGCTATCCAATCCCTGACTCCCCGAATGATCTCTTGGCCCAACTTAGCTGGTCTTAAGTACCACGAAAATCTGTTATGTGGCCTCTGCACTGTCGCTCAGTGCAACAGTTCGACTTGCTGGAATGCTGGTTCAGCTCGCTGAAAGCTTCAGCGAAAATGCCTGTCCAATGCTGCTACCTCAGCTCCCTGACCTCTCAACAAGCTATGTGATCACTGCTAGTCCAAACTCCCTCTGCGTGATTCCTGGCTACCCAAAAATACACACTCCCTTCTCTGCATTGGTTGCTGATGTGTGTTATTGCCCCGGAACTCCTAAAAACTCCTGTAGAATAACCTCCCTGGGGCGGGCATGGATGGTCCTCCAAAGTAGAGGTTGAATCTCCCGCGTGAGAGACTCGTGGCTAAACAACTGGTAGACTCGCTAAACAATAGAGTGAACAGATGTGTGTTTGTTTGCAAATGTTAAAGATGATCCAAAATGAGAGTTGATCTCTCCTTGTATTTCCTTGGGCCTCCTTAGCCTCATGTGGGCCCCTCCAGCCATCCATTCGATTCGCCTCCAAGCATATCGAATGGCTAGCTAAATAATAGAGTGAACAGATGTGTGTTTGTTTGCAAATGTTAAAGATTATCCAAAATGAGAGTTGATCTCTCCTTGTATTTCCTTGGGCCTCTTTAGCCTCATGTGGGCCCCTCCAGCCATCCATTCGATTTGCCTCCAATCATATCGAATGGCTAGTTCGAATTCCCCATGTGGGTGGCCCCCACATTCCACTAGCTGCCAAATAAAGTCGATTTTGGCCCTAAGTCCCTAAGTCAAAGTGTGGGTCCCTCTTCCTAAGTAAAAAATGTGCAAAATTGTGTAGTAGCACCCTGTTACTAATGTTTTTGAGAAGGGACATGAAAAAAATAAACTGAGAAATACTTCCAACTCTTCCCTTGTTATAATCTTAAGATATTTTGTAGCACAAAGGACTATAGCAATATTGTAGGTATTAAGTGCAACAAAGAATTCATAATAAAATTTGGTACTTAGTTCAAATGCATGCGGTTCCCTTGGAAGATGAAGGGTTAGCTTCACAGTCCTATGATTTAGCAGCGCTTGCTACCAAGTTCTATGATGGGGTACTCTCACACCATAGCGAGTCCACCATGCATCTACAACAAAATTACAAATAAGATAAACATAAGAAAAAAATGAAATTTGAAAGTTGAAGCAAAGTATGAAGTTATGAATTTGAAGAGACGATGAAATTTGAAACAAACTAAAAAATACTTGGCATTTGAGTCTTCCTATCAACCACAACCATCCCAAAGCTAATTATGCCATTTGCCATCCTGTATATCTCCATTTCTTTGGAGATTTCTGCATGTTTTGCTGGAGATCGCACCATCCTCTGAACACAGGTTAAGAATCCATCCATGATCTCAACATCAAATAAGAACCCACATGGGCAAGAAAATGCGGGGTTCAGGTAGATTCCTGCGGCATCAATGGGACGATGGAGTGTGTTGTTCCATCGTTCATCAATCACTTCCCATAGGAGGAGTTTTTTCTGAAACCCCTCATTTCCCTTATCATCATAGTAGGCTCGAATGTATTCTTTGGTCCTGTCTATGGCCTCATACAAATAGCTCATTTCGGGCTTCTCACCATTAACTAATCGAAGAACCTTTACCAAAGGTTCAGTAACGATGCACACCTCCTGCACTCCCTCCCAGAAGTTTTCCTGGTATGAAACTAATCTGCATATGGCCTTTCCCTCTGGTTTGCTGCTAATTGTCAAAGCACGCCACTTTTATGAAAGAAACATTCTCTTCACATCCCACATAGAATTCAAGAGAGATTGAAGAGATATGAAATTGGTGGCAAACCATGTAATGGCGAGGCGCACCAACTCCTTGTTGGTGAATTTTCTCCCCAAGCTAAGCACAAATGCATGATTATATATAAATTTTGTAATGCTTTTTGATGAGTCAACAATATCTTTGACAAAGGAAATTTTTCCTATGTCCTCCAACATCAAATCAATACAATGTGCAGCACAAGGTGTCCAAAATAAAGTATGATGCCTCTCCATATGCATCTTGCCAACAACAACATAATTTGCAGTATTGTCCGTTATGACTTGGACAACATGTTCGACACCCATCTCCAAAATAAACACATCCAACAAATCACATAATAATTTTGGCATCTTTGATATGTGGAGATGCATCAACAGATTTCATAAACATTGTCCGCTTGGGACAACTAACCAAGAAGTGTATAAGGGTTCTCCTCTTTTGGTTGGTCCAACCATCTGACATCACAGTGCATCCTGTTCATGTTCACGATGCCCTAAACTCCTCCAATCTTTTGGTGCAGTCAACCTTTTCATCTTGAAGAATGCGGCCTCTAAAGTCATCATAAGAAGAGATTTTGTACCCTGGGCCAACAAGTGCAATAACATCAACAATAGGCTGGAAAAATGGATTATCCCTTGCAACGCTGAAAGGAATATCACTCCGAAGGATAAACTTTCCCAACAACTTGTCAGCTTGTTCTTTCTCATTTTTTTAAGCATTGAAGTGATAGGTGGTTGTGAACCAGGCGTGGTTCTAGGAACAAATAATGATGAGGTAGCTACAGGGTTAGTTATAGACATTGATGCTGAAGTAGAACCAATGCCACTTCCATATTCACCTCCTAACACTCTCCCTGCTAGTTGCTTCTTCAAATCTGCTTTGGTCACTTTGTCTTGCTCTAATTCTTCCAATGATCTCATAGCTTTTCGGGTGATTTCCGCATTTGTATTGGTGCAAGGCCCTACACCACGTCCATGGATTTGTGCAAGGTGATACTTCAATCTATAAACCCCCTCTGACATATGCTCCCCACACAACTTGCAAGACAAGTTCATTCTATCAAACCCTCCATTAGGTTCACCAAATTCCCATAGAGGGTCCAATTTCCTTGGCATGTTTATAACTTGGTCGAACTCTTGAGTTTTAATGTAAGATGAAGTTTGAAGTTGAACCTATGGCACAATAAGAATTGCAAGTTAAAAATATATATATATATATATATATATAAAATTACATACATGACACAACGCATTGAATTTTTGAAAAACAAAAAAAACCTCAACTCAATCCAACAGTAATAGAAAAAATGCACATTCAAACCCAATAAAAAATGATGCAAAAAAATAGAGCACAAGAAAAAATTAAACTAATAAATTTAACAGTCAAGTTTTTGCATTTTTGACCAAAATGAACCTTCCCCACTCAATGCAACAAAAATGAAAAAAAACACCATCAAATCCACTAAAAAATCATTGTTAATCAATGTGTTATAGAAACCCAAGCAAAAACAAGAAAAAAACCAAAACAAAATGGCCAAATTTGGTGCCCATACTTGGAAACCACGGTTTGCCAAAGAAATTTGGTCCAAACAAGAAGTTCTCTTGCTTGGGATGCTAAAAACTCCTGTTTTTCTCCTCCTCTGCCCTAGTAGATGCTTTTCTCTCCTCCTCAGCTCTCAAACAAGTCCGCTGTCTGCTAAAAATGAAAAATAAACCTCATAAATTTGCTTATAAAATGCGCTGTCCCGGTGCCCTGCGATTTTTTCCGGTCGAGTCACGATTTTTTCCGGGATTTTTTGGAAAAAAAACTTTATAGAAATCACACGATAATATCACCTGAGGCAAATTTTCATAACACTGGCTCTGATACCATGTTAAATTTCTATTCTAGCAACATGAGTAAATTAACTGATGATTTCCTTATTGAAAATTTAATTTAGATCGAATTCTTTAGCCCATAGAATAAATTTCACTTGATGCAAATTTAACTTGAAATGAAAAATCAATGGAAGCTACAGGAAACCAATCTCCAAAATACACACAGAAATTTCTTCCCTTCAAATATCAACTTTTCATTAAAATTATTCCAAGCTTACAAGGATTCCCAAACTGGGAAAATAACCCATTGCGAAATCAAGAAAAAATTACAACAAAACCTAGATTTTTTTGGTGCATTGTAAGTCCCATACGACCTTGCCAAAACTTGTAAAAACCTTCCTGCTTGCTGTTGTTGAAATCTTTTCTAGAAATTTGTACGGCCGCTCTTCTCTTTTGTTGGTTGTATGGCATCTTGAAACTGTCCCTACACCTATTGTGTATATACTATAGCCCCTTCAATTTCTGAGAGATAGGTTAATCTCCTTTTGCTACTTAGACTGTTCCCTTTTTTCTCCTCTGGACTTGCACATTGAGTGAAAATCATTTATGACTGTCACTTGTGTTTTTCTAACACTTTTCTGTGTTTCACATCTTTTCCTTTCACTTCATCTTTCTTTTATAACATTGAGTTGGTGATTAAGTCTCCATAACCCTAGTTTTTCAATGAGATTGATGGTTGAGATTAAAACTCAATCGATGGTGGAGATTACATCTAAATTGCTAATGTAAATACTTTGCATTTTATTTTTTATTTTTAACTGGAAAGAATTTTGTATTATATAATTTTGCACCTGGTTCGCAATAAATATATCAGGCATTACAGAGCTAATTTATCAAAAATTTCCAATTGTTTTCTGCGTTCTAATAGGAATACATGATTTTCCGGGGGAGAATATATCTGAGCAACAAAAGGTGTTCTGTAGGTAAATACTTTACAAAACTGCCCTGACAAAACACACAATTTACATCACATCACGCAACTAGGGAATTTGTTTAATAGACTTCATCCACGATCAGGGAATTATAGCAGACCTGATTTTGCCATTAATCTTTAATTCACCTATCTTCAATTTACACGCCTCGTTAGCATACTTGTCTGCGTCTTTGTTGACGTCTCTCAAGACTTGGAAATATACTGTGGATGGGATATCTTCTACAATTTTCCTGATTCTTTTCATGATGTTTTCCATATATTCCTCCTTTGGGAGGGAGCCTCTGACTAGATGATGCAGGATTAGGAGAGAATCTCCCATAACAAAAGTCTTTGGTAGAAACCATATATCTCTGCTTGATTATTTGCCATGTGACCAAGACCCCATGAGTACTTGAACACTTTGAACTCCTCGGGGCCATATAGTACCCCTCCTCTTCCCGCCAGTCCTAATACTTTGCGTTTTATTAGACATTAATCAACTCACTGATAAAAGACTGTCCACTTAAATAATCAACTTTAATTAAAATGAATTACAAAATTGAAGGGACCTTTTTCGACAACTTCCACATGTCCCACACTAGACATGTGCAGAAGTTCCTGTCTGATGCTACAATCATCAACAATATGATTTTTTTTTAAACCTTCAAACCTTGAATTCGAAAGGCAGATTTATACCAATCCTAATTTCAAGTAAAATTTTAGCGTATGTTCTTGGATCTAATGTGGTGTAGGTTTTAGAGGATAAATGCATAACAAAGATTTCGAAGACACTCTAATTGAAGTTTTGGAGATAATGTTTATTGGGGGTTACAAGATATGTTATGAACTAAGTCAATAGTAAATTAGATTAAAATGTTTTCCTTTTTTCATAGAGCGTTCAATTCTCTTGAAATGCTTTTGGAACGTGTTTTAACTTTTAGTAAATTGAAACATTTCTATTAGCTTTGAGGCTAGGTAGGCCAACTCTTATTGTTATGATTAAGTGGGCCTCTCTTAAGATTGCTTGTTTAAATCTACCTTGCACTTCGGTAATTACAGAGGAGTTTGCTGTTTTGTTTTGGATTTTCTTTGTTGTTGAAGTTGCAATCTCGTTTAACTTTACATGATGATGAGCAACTGAATAGGCGTGGTACAAAAGCTGGTAAAAATGTTAGATGCGTTATCAAGTCTCATGTCAGATGCGTTAGAGCTTCTAAGATGCTTTTCTTTTAGTTTCACTTGGTACCTCTAATTTGCTAAGTAATTAACATTAGCATGTTGCCTTTCCTATAATTGTATAAATGGTAGCATTATAAAATTTTATTGGGGGTTTTGACCTTGCATAGTTTCAAACTTTCAGCTCACAATATATTTAATGCAACTTAATTATTATAGGAAGATGCTTGGGCGTTATTGTATAGGGGAGGTTGAAGAGGATACAGATGATAGTTTAAGATGTTCTAGTATTCAATACCGTGAAGCAGGGAATGAACTATTTTACATGACGCTCAAGGAACGTGTGGAGGCATATTTTGAAAAGCATAAGGTTTGCTTTTCTTCTAAAAGAATAAGTGCTTGTTATTTCAAATTTTGACTTTTGTTTCTTCAAAATTAGATTTGTCCAAAAATAATGGGATGTAAGATATAAAATTATTTTTGTTAGGACTTAGTTTTGTCCCTTTGTAATGACTTGTGATTTTATTGCTAAAACTGGCAGGTGATTGCTCGTTTCCACCCGCACATGCTTCCTAAATCCCTCCTCATAATAGTTGGATACGTGCTCTTTTACCATCTAACCTTCTTTAGGCCTCAATGCTTTGCTCTTTCCTTTCTGTTTGCATTGGCGATGGGCTATTTTGCAGCACAAATCTGCATATCAATCACGCATGATGCTAACCATGGTATGCCCATAGACTTGTATTATTTGTGGTTGTAAACACGACACACTTAAGCTCTTGTGCTTTCTAACACTTTCTCTATTTTTTGGGGCACTTAGGGGCATATTCAAATGTGAATTGGCTTGGTTACTTGATGGGCAGTGTTTTGGATTTGGTGGGTGCAAGCAGGTTTGTCATATGTAGATGTTTTGTGTTTAATGTACTAAATTATGATATAATTGGCCCAAAATTGCTGTAATCAGACATGTTCTAATTGCATTTTTTTCCTCCAGTTTCATGTGGAGGCAGCAACATGTTGTTGGACATCATTCATTTACGAATGTGGAGAATTATGACCCTGACATTAGTATGTGCATCACATGCATTTTGTACTCAACTAAATATCTGGTCCACAAGATGAGAAAGTTGTGTAATGTGGAAGGCTTTCTTAATATTTATTAGTTTATGCATTCTTAGTGAGCTTTGATTTTTTTGTAGGAGTGAAAGATCCAGATGTACGCAGAGTGACATACAAGCAACCAATTAAAGATTATCACTCTTTTCAGGTATGTAGTATAAATAAATTCTTGGGCTTTATTGTGAGTTCTGACATTAGTATTTTTCTAATGTACTTTTATAACATTTTAGGTGCAGTGTTCTAGACACACACTGTTGAGTATTGTAGTCCCTCGTCTCATTGACCTATCACCCGGTCATTTGTGGACATTAATAATATGATCTCATCTAACTTATCACATATTTTTGAATGATTTTTTGGCATACAATCAATGAAAATTTTCCTTTTCAACTAGAAACTTTGTGCATCTTATGGATTCATCGTTTTTTTTAATAACTAATAGGCTACCAATTTCTTGAGATATTATATATGAAATTCTTCAAAATTAATAAAGTTCAAGAGTTTAAAAGTTAAAACTTAATACTAATATTATATCTGTGAGTGACTAAGAATGGTCAAAGTGTTGCGTTTCAGCATGCTATATACAGAGGCAATGTGTTGTGTAAATTCTACCCTGTCTCTATAGAGTTTAATGTCCCAAACTTTTATATACATAAAAAGAGAAAATTAGTATTGGTGCAATGCAATTTATTGTAGGCTCTGTTTCTTGTACTTGGAAGCTATATATAATATTGATAGTTAACTTGAAGTCATAAAGCATAGTTGTTTTCAGACATAATGAGGAATTTTAAAGTTTTACTTCTTTATAGGCTTCCTACTGCCTAGCCCCTCTAAAATTCCATGACAAGGTTTCATATTGTAAAGGGTTTAAAGTTTTTCCCTGATGCAAAGGTCTGAGTAATGGTGTCTTGTGTTCCTAGATATTTATTTCACGATGCTACTTCAATTGCCTCTTTGTGCTTTTCTGCTGGGCCTTTTTCTCGGACCATTTATCCTCTGTAGGATACAAGGAGGTGCCTTTCCTCATCTGAATGAGGGATATTGGAATGGATTTAGGTGGGAGTTTTCCCAATATTTACTAAAAGAACTTGAGTTTTCCTAGGAGAGGCTGAATGAGGATCCTGAACCTTTACTCCTATATCTGTAGTATTTTGTTTTTTTTGGAGGGGGATTTATCCTTCTAAGGTTGATTTCTCGCTCTTCTAGGGTTTCGCTGTTTTCATCATTTTTGACGGGATGAACTTGGAGAGAATCTTGTTTTTAGCCCAATGTTCAAGCTGGGAATCACTTCCAGCTGCTGCAAAATTATTCAATGATTCTATAGGGATCTATTTTTCTTCCAGATTGACTTTGCTATTTTCCCTTGGAGTTGCCAACTTTTTGGAATGTTTCCTCATTAATAGGAGTTGTAACAGTGGAATATGGGAGCTTCTTTTTGGGACAATCTATTTGCAAAGTGTCAATGACTGTGGCACCAATTTCGCTTGCATGGCATGCTTTCGTAATCCAAATTTTGGATATGAATCCATTCCCTTAGGTAAAGTTCCAATGTTTTAGGCAACCGTTTCTCAATATCAACCTCCACACATATTCTAGCACATGTATGTATCTTGGATTTGGCTTTAGATTTATTGATATGTTTCTCTAACATGTTCCAAATCTTTGTAGTGTTTCATCATCCTAAAATACCAATTGCTGAAAAGGAAGACATAGACATACCCATATGAGATTCTCTTGGTATTTGTCATTTTGGTTTGAAGTTTAAGGATCAATCATTTACAAGGAGGCCATTTGAGGCTAAAACCTAGGGACCACCCCCAAAAAAATTCTTTGTCATTTCTATGCTTGAAAAGGAAACATGAAAGTCCTTTTCCACAATAAAAATGGCTACAATACCTTGAGTTAAAGGAGACTAGTGAATCTTTATCTACAATTTAAGAGCCTTCAGACTTAAATAGGTACCATTGAACTTTTCAATGAGAACATTGCTTGCAAACATCTATTATTTAGACAAAATTGAGAGGGGGAATCCTTCCTGTTTGGCTTGGACTTTTGTAGTAGAGTTATCCTGAGATTAGAAGGTTTCTCCTCCTAAGCAAAGGGGTGAGAGGGCGAACTAGGACCACCTTTGACAACAGACATAAACAATGAGTAGAGGGAAGGTGAAAAACCTAGCAGTGCAAGTAAATGCATATTGGGATTTTGGTTCCATAGTGATAAGGTTTTGTAAAGAGGTTGTAAAATCGATTGACTGTTGAGAAATCTCAACAGTCTTGCAATTTGTAGATACAAATTATTTGCTTAGACAAAAATCAAAGTTTATGAAGTAAATGTTGTCAAACTTGCAAAAACAGCGTGTGGAGGATATTAGGAGAATAGTCATAGCTAGTAGTTGTAGAGGTGAAAAGAAGCCCAATTTCTTGAGGTAAAATTTGCAAGAGGCATGAATTACTCTAAGTATGGGCTTAGTCCCCACATATGGCAATTCTTTTCAAAACGCTCAAATTTCATCGAATCTCTCGTAGTGGCAAATTGAGTGGTGAATTCAAATATCCATTCAGAATTTTTTTACTAGGTTAGAAAATAAATATTAATATTTGTTTTTGGTTGAACACAAAAAATATAATGGGGAATTTTATGTTTATCGAACATTATGCGAAATTTAACTGTTTAGACTTCAAGAATAAGTTACCGGAAATGTACTTCCCAACCCCTATAAATGCCTTTCAGCATTTCGGAAACGGAAACGCGTACGATTCGCCAATGAAATGCCATTGAAATGTTTCGTAGCCGTTTCACAATTTTGGAAACGATGGATCCTGTTTGTTTATGGTAGCATTGAATAGGTGTTCTAGTCTCACATGATGGTAAGAGGCTAAGGAACACTAGATCTCCAAAACCCAGAAAAACTTTCACGAGATAAGCTTGGGAAACAACTTAATTAAATTAATTTGCCATAATTAAAATATTTCCTAAGTCTAACTTAGGAAATGTGGTAAATTAAAGATAATTAATTAAGGATGTTCGAGATTGCTCTAGATACTTTTATTGATAAAGTCTAATTGATCTTAGCCATCGTTGGAGATTAAATCGTGGCCGTTGAAGACTCAATGAGAGATTATAAGAGCAGGTCGAAGGGCATGGAGACAACATCAATTGCATCAAAGTGATCATTGTAGTAGATCGAGCTACCCCCTCTGCAGATTTAGTGAGGGCGTAGTTCGAGCCAGAGGGAGAGCATCAGAGAGGGAGCAACAGATAATTTGGGAGCAAGATTCCAGAGAGTTTCCCAGTGATTTTCCAGTGCCGGAGTGGCAGGAAAAGGGAGGCCAAATACACTTGCAGAGGGGGTTGTGCAAGCAGTGCGAATAACCAAAAACCCCAGTGCAAGTTGCCGGAAGAGGGTTGATTTAGTTGCCGGAGGTCAAATCAGCTTCCAGGAGGCAGAGCGAGTCACTTCCAGAGGTAGAAGGAGGTAGGAGGAGCTAGTTTCCAGGCAGTGCGAGTGGTTCCAGAGGGTGCAGTTCGTATTCTAGGTAACAATGCGAGTTGCCAGTCTAGGATACGAGCAGACCAGAGGACGCCGAGTTTATTAGCAAAGGAGATCTGGGATCTCCAGATTATTTTGCCAGTATATTTTTGGAGGATAGCTAGTTAGGCATCCAATTGTAATAATTCTCAAAATGCTACATAATAAAGTAAACCCTCATTTGCTGCGTCGGTTTTCCCTTTGGGGTTTTTCCATGGACATTTAGTCTAAAAATATTGGTGCCATTTTTATTGTGTATGTGCATCTATTTCTCAGTTCCTGATTTATAATTTCGTAGTGTGTTTTAATTGTGAAGAATGCATCAGTGATTTATTCGTTATTTGCTGTAAACAAATAAATTGCTAACAATTAGAAGAATAAAGTCTAGTTGGTTTATTTGTGGAAATTTCACATGGTATCAAAGCATTGAAGATCAGATTAGAGACTCAGAAGCAAGGGAAGCAAGATTGTTTAGTTTCAGAGGGAGATTTGAGCACAATAACGGTGGAAATACTGAGAGGGGGGTGAATCAATATTTCTCTTCAATTGTTACTTTTACCAGTTAGATCACTTATATTTAGAACACAAAATGAACAATAAGAATAAATGCTTTTATTAATTTCTTCTTTACAATAAATCAAGTACAATATATGTAGGGCTCCGACCATAGATGAAGAAACCGATCTTCAATCTCCCATGCTCCAACCTGTATTTGTTAAGCACCTATGGAAATTTCTTAGTCTGACACAACAGAAATCCCTACTGCATTATCTGGTTTATTATCTCCTACTTGTTCTTTCCATTAACAAGCTATTTATTAATATAAATACTGAAATAAACACAAATGCAACCTTCACACATTTACAAATCAACAACTGAAATAACTGAGACAACACAAGGGACACCGTTATTTTTGAACAATCGTCCCCTGAAAAACCCAATGCGGTAAAACCGGTGCAACAGATATGAGGGTTTTATTATTATGCAGTTTTTTGAATACAACTAGGGTGCCAGAAATGGCTCACCCTTCAAAGATTTCGCTTGGCAGAAACACCTTGCTCCAGAGACAGAGATTTCGGTTGATCAGCAACCAAATGATGATTCCCCCAGTGACTTCGACTGTTCCTTAGTCGGACAACAAAAGCTGCTCCAAGCTTCTCTCTGGAACTGCGTCACCCTCCAGGGATTGCGTCACCTTGTATGGCTCTGCATCTGCATCTCAGCTCTTTGTCTGCCCCACGAAACCACCACAGCGCAACCCTTTCTTCCCAAGCGTCAACTCTAGCAGCCTCTGCGTCTGCCTTTGTCAGTTTCTCGGCCTCCCGTGTCACCAGAGTTGGCCCTCTAAACCTCTGTGTCAGCTCTAGCTGCCTCTGCGTTTGCCTGCGTCATTTTCTCGGCCTCTGCGTCACCAGCGCTGGCCCTCCAAACCTCTGTGTCAACCTAGGTTGTCTTTGCGCTCTCTCCTGAACTATCTCTGCCTCTTCGCTATGTATTCTCGGCCTTCTGCTGAACTACCCCTTGCTGCAATAGATCACTAACTCGATTTCTCAGCAAACCCTACCCCAGAAAATCGAATTGACTGATCAACTTGGTGTGTCTCCAACTGACCCTCAAGGCTCTTCTTATACTTTTCCTGTTAACGATTCAATGGCCGAGATTAAGTCTCTAATCAACGACTAATATTAGATTTGGCTTGATCCTCATTATTTAGAACTTTCTCTCCCATTTTATATTAATACACATTAATATTTTAATTCTCGTAATTTTAGACTTAGGAACCCCATTAAAAATATTAATTAGTTTAATATCTCTCCACTCGGGTGGAATTTCCCCAAATGATTTCTGGGTCTTGGAGATCTCATGTGCCTTAGCATCTCCACCAATTTTCATGGCTAGAGCACATCCGATAATACCAAAAATAAACATTTCCTCTTAGCGAGGAATGTGGTCTAGTAATGCTTCACCATAGAAACATCACACTGATCCTCCACATCGGTACCTGCGCTGATGTTTGGCTTGCTGCCTCACATCCTCTACACTGTTGCTTCTCGTACTGCTGCCCATGACACTGCCACTGCCACTGCCACTGCCACTGCCACATCTGTACTGCAACTCCCTCTCAACATGCTGCATCATGCTGCCCATAGCACTGCCATTGCTAACTGCTGCACTGCAACTCAGTTACCGAGAAGTAAGTAACTGAATTCTCCGAAATACTGACATCCCGGTTAGTCTGGAAGCCTCGTGATGCTGAAGTTGCCTCTGCTGCTATCCTGTGCTCCCTCTGTTGCCACGACTCTACTGCAAACACCTTTATGCCTCTTGCACTGCTGCAACCTCTGCTGCGCTGCTACAGACCTCTGCACTCTAGCACTGCTTGGTAGCTCCACCACACTTTGCTCCACCTGACAACTGTCATCAAGCTACTGTTGTTAAGGGCTCCCGTAGCTGGATGTGATCCAAGGGTTTGGGCACCTCAAGGATCCTGCCCCTAGCATGTAGTCCTCCTGACTACAACTCGATGTCACCCCACCTCTTCTCTAGAGGTGCATGAGCACTCATGGCACAATCATCATCAGTCTCGACTTCTCCGCCTTAGCTGGAGCTGCCTTTGAATCGGAAGCTTCTCCCCTGCCTTTTTTTCTGGGACACTGAGACACATAATGACCTAGCTCCCCACAATTGAAGCACTTGACCTTGGAGATATCCTTCTTCTTCCTCTTTCCTTACTGTCCTGCAGATGCTAAAGCCACATCCTCCTCCTCCTCTTTCTTGACTCGAACTCCCTTACCACTACTCCCTACCTAGGTCATCCTCCTGATCTCTTCCTGTCGAAGAGCTGCCCACATCTCCTCCCATCCGAGAAGAGTAGCCTTGCCCAAAATACTTTGGACAAATGTCTCCCACTCCTTGGAGACTACACTTAGGGCAGTCTTGACCATAAACTCTTGATCTGATGTAGACCCCACGGAAGTAAGCTAGTCGCGAATCTCTTGCAACTTGAGAAAGAATGTATCTATCTGCTCTCCCTTATGCATCTGATATGACCTCAGTTGATTCTCCAATAGCATCTTCCGCTGCACGGAAGAGCCCTGGTATAAGGTGGTCAGGGTGTCCCACATCTCCTTTGTTGTGTTCTTCTCAGCAATATGTGGTATGACATGATCTTTGACTCCGTCTAGGATCATGCACTTCGCCCTTGCCATCGCCTCCTCATACTTCTCATTCTCAGCTAGGTCAATTGGGATAGCCACTACTTTCAAGGCAAAGTCCTTGATGCAATGTCGATGCAGGACTGCCAGGATCCTGCCCTTCTAGATGACAAAGTTGGAAGCTCCGTCCAACCTGTCTTGATCCCTCATTCCGTTCACTGCCATTTCAGCTCCTCTTTTGGACTCCCTCTAAGTCTTGACTCCCCTCCTGGAAATCTCCCTATGAGTCCTGATTTCCCTCCACGAAATCCTTTGGCTAGCTGTCGAACCACTCCTCTCCAATCCTCCTTGCAACTGCAACTTGGATCTAGATTCCTTGGCTAGAAATATGTCGAGGTAGTGATTCCTTCTACCTTGGTTCCGTCTCCTTCGACACTGTTCTGTATTGATTGAAACAACGTCCCACCAGCTTCTCAAATCACAATCTGCACACAGCTCCCCAAGCCTCGACAACTGAAGAAACAGAGCCTTTCAAGCAGTGTGCAATCCCGACAAAGGTTGAATCTGCTCCTCCGGCCAACTGCGTCAATCCTACCTGGCTGAGCAGGATGATTTGGCTCTTTGTGAGCCTCTTTTGCCTCACTCTGCCTCTGCGCTGGCCCTTCCCTTGGCTCGAACTGTTGACGCAGGCTTTGCATCACCTCTTCTCTTGCTGCTTCTGCTCTGGAACAACGTCGTCTTTTGGGGCAACTGCTTCTGTTGCAAATTTCATATTGTTGCTGGTGTCTTTAGTCCTCCTGTGTTCTGCAATCGCTTTGATACCATCTGGAAATTTCTAAGTTTGACACATTAGAAATCCCTACTGCATTATCTAGTTTACTATCTCCTACTTGTTCTTTCCATTAGCAAGTTATTTATTAATATAAATACCGAAATAAACACAAATGCAGCCATCACACATATACAGATCAACAACTGAAATAACTGAGACAACACAAGGGACACCGTTATTTTTGAACAATCGTCCTTGGAAAAATCCAATGCGGGAAAATCAGTGCAGCAGATATGAGGGTTTTATTATTATGCAGTTTTCTGAATACAACTAGGGTGCCAGAAATGGCTCACCCTTAAGAGATTTTCCTTGTCAGAAATACCTTGCTCCAAAGACAGATATTCTGGTTGACCAACGACCGGATGATGATTCCCCCAGTGACTTCGACTATTCCTCAACTCGAGAGAGAAAGCTGCTCCAAGCTTCTCTCTGGAACTGTGTCACCCTCTATGGCTCTGCGTCTGCATCTCAGCTCTCAGTCTGGCCCACGAAAACACCACAACGCAGGTCTTTCTGCCCAGCGTTAGCTTTGCCAGCCTCTGTGTCTGCCTGCATCAGTTTCTCGGCCTCCTGCGTCACTAGCGATGGCCCTCCAAACCTCTGCGTCAGCTCTAGGTGCCTCTGCGTGCGTCAGTTTTTCGGCCTTCTACGTCGCCGACGCTGGCCCTCCAAACCAATGCGTCAACCTAGGCTGTCTCTCCAGTACTATCTCTGCCTCTTTGCTTTGTATTCTTGGCCTTCTGCTGAACTGCCCCTCGCTGCAACAGATCGCTAACTCGATTTTGCAGCAAACCCTGCCCTAGAAAATCGAATTGATTGATCAACTTGGTGTCTCCAACTGACCCTCAAGCCTCTTCTTATACTTTTCTTGTTGACAATTCAATGGCCGAGATTAAGTCCCTAATCAACGACTAAGTTTAGATTTGGCTTGATCCTCGTTATTTAGAACTTTTTCACCCATTTTATATTAATACACATTAATGTTTTAATTTTCTTAAGTTTAGACTTAGGAACTCCATTAAAAATATTAATTATTTTAATATCTTCCCATTCGGGTGGAATTTCCCCAAACGATTTCTGGGTCATGGAGATCTCATGTTGTTAATTTTAGGTATGTTCTATGCTTAGAGCAATTTACTTCAATTTTTCATATTAGCCTTCCCCAAACGATTTCTGGGTCATGGAGATCTCATGTTGTTAATTTTAGGTATGTTCTATGCTTAGAGCAATTTACTTCAATTTTTCATATTAGCCCAGTGTCAATATTCAGATTAGCAATCACATTAGCATGATAGTAAATTGCAGATAGAACATAAACATATATAGTAGAAGACAAGCCAAGACAAGAGGACACAAGATGTGGCACCAGCCAGGGACAAACCCCAATGTGGGGAAGCCCTTGATCAAATCTTCTTATGTTCTTCAATAGTTCAGCAGAGAGAGAGATAGAACAAATATACAAATCTGAGATTTTTATGACAGCAGTAGCAAGACCATCATTCTAATAATGATGACAGTTCAGAGATGTAGTCCTGAATTCCCATGACAGTCTTCAAGCAATAAGAGAGTTGTAGCAAATCATCAATCTAGTAGCCCTCCTTATTGCTGCAACATTCCACTGATAGCTTGCAGCACCTGCAAATCTGATTAGGGCATGAAATGCAACCCTTAATACTTTCACGCTATTAGTCAACTCAACCTTTTTAGTGCTATGGTTCACTTAGGAGAATCTCCTCTTTATCCATGCTGCCTCCAGCAAGCAGTGACACCTCAACGCTGCCTTAGAACAACCTTAACTGCTTGCTATGGCTTGCAGCCTAGCAAAGCAACTAGCTGTAGCTGTAGTCTCCTTCAACAGGCCCAAACAAGTTGTTAAAATAGCAGCGTTTCCCTATGTCTTCAACCTTGTGACTGTTGCTGCCAAATGTACCTAAACCATGCCTTAGAACAACAGGAATTAACACGCTGTCATAGGTATTCCTTCACGTTGATATATGGCTCCTTTATGTTGCGGCTAGGGCTCTTTAGGGCTTCCTTTGCAGCGTATTGAATTCCCTTAGGCAGCTGTGGCTAGACAGCGTATTAGGTGACTCCTCAAGACAATGGATCAAGGTCTCCTTTAGCTGTGCTTGAGGGTCTCTTGTGACAGCGGATTAAGGTCCCTTCTTGACCTGCGTCTACGGCCCTTAGGACTACGTATGTGACTCTCTTGACAACAGATTATGTCTCCTCCTGTAGCTGCAAATTAGGGTCTAATTGCTGCAGAGTTAGGGTCACTCTCTAGCTGAGTATTAGGGCTCAATAGACTCTGCGGATTTAGCCCTTCTTAAGTTGCGAATAAGAGCTCCTTTAGACAACATATAGGAACCTCTCTTCACTGTGGCTTGATCCCCTTTAGGACAGAGAATTAGGGCCTCCTTTGATTTGTGGATAGGGCCTCTCCCTTAGTCTCCTTTCCTCCTGCATCTAGGGTTTCATCATCTTGACATCTCTTGCCACCAAACCCAAACGAGTGGAGAGAGATCTTGAGGGAAGTGTGTGTGAAATGACTTGAAGACCACCTCTATTTATAATGCAACGTGGAGGTTGAGTTGGGGTAATTTGGTTGATGGCCGACCTTGACAAATTGTCAAGTAACACAAATAAATTCATATCTCCTTGAATACATGTCGGAATCAGATGATCTTTGTATCAATCCTACACCTCTCGATGAGAGGAATCCAAGAGCGTTGCCCTATGTCTTCAACCTTGTGACTGCGGCTGCCAAATGTACCTAAACCATGCCTTAGAACAACAGGAATTAACATGCTGTCACAGGGATTCCTTCACGCTGATATTTGGCTCCTTTATGCTGCGGCTAGGGCTCTTTAGGGCTTCCTTTGCAGCGTATTGAACTCCCTTAGACAGCTGATCAAACTACGGCTAGATACCTCCTTTCTCTGTGGCTAGACAGCGTATTAGGTGAGTACTCAAGACAGCGGATCAAGGTCCCCTTTAGCTGTGTTTGAGGGTCTCTTGTGACAGCGGATTAAGGTACCTTCTTGACCTGTGGCTAGGGCACTTAGGACTGCGTATGTGACTCTTTTGATAGCGGATTATGTCTCCTCCTGTAACTGCGAATTAGGGTCTAATTGCTGCGGAGTTAGGGTCACTCTCTCGCTGAGTATTAGGGCTCAATAGACTGGATTTAGCCCTTCTTAAGTTGCGGATAAGAGCTCCTTTAGAAAGCGTATAGGAACCTCTCTTCACTGTGGCTTGATCCCCTTTAGGACAGAGAATTAGGGCCTCCTTTGATCTGCGGCTAGGGCTTTTCCCTTAGCCTCCTTTCCTCCTGCGTCTAGGGCTTCATCATCTTGACCTCTCTTGCCACCAAACCCAATGAGTGGAGAGAGATCTTGAGTGAAGTGTGTGTGAAATGACTTGAAGAACACCTCTATTTATAGTGCAACGTTGAGGTTGAGTTGGGGTAATTTGGTTGCTGGCCGACCTTGACAAATTGTTAAGTAACACAAATAAATTCATATCTCCTTGAATACATGTCGGAATCAAATGATCTTTGGATCAATCCTACACCTCTCGATGAGAGGAATCCAAGAAAAATACCAGTTGCCATAAATAAGAAGACCCACATGGAGTTTGGCCCTAGTTTCCAATTTTAACACATGTGCCTTAGCCTCTCCACCAATTTTCATGGCTAGAGCACATCCGATGCTACCAAAAATCAACACTCCCTCTTAGCAAGGAATGTGCTCTAGTAGTGCTTCACCATAGAAACATTACATTGATCCTCCACGTCGGTGCCTGTGTTGATGCTTGGCCTGCTGCCTCACATCCTCTGCACTGCTGCTTCTTATACTGTTGCCCATGACATTGCCACTGCCACTCCCACATTTGTACTGCAGTTCCCACTCAACATGCTGCATCATGCTGCCCATAGCACTGCCACTGCTAACTACTGCACTGCAACTCAGTTATCGAGAAGTAAGTAACTGACTTCTCCCAAATACTGACATCCCAGTTACTCTGGACGCCTCGTGATGCTGAAGTTGCTATCCTGTGCTCCCTTTACTGCCACTGCCCTGCTGCAAACACCTCTGTGCCTCTCGCACTGCTGCAACCTTTGCTGCGCTGCTACAGACTTCTGCACTCTAGCACTGCCTTGCCGCTCCACCAAACTTTGCTCCACCCGACACCTATCATCATGCTATTGTCGTTAAGGGCTCCCATAGCCGGATGTGAGCCAAGAGTTTGGGCACCTCAAGGATCCTGCCCCTAATATGGAGTCCTTCTGACTAAAACTCAATGTCACCCCACCTCTTCTCTAGAGGTGCATGAGCACTCATGGCACAATCGTCATCAGTCTCAACTTTCTTCTCCGCCTTAGTTGGAGCTGCCTTTGAATCAGAAGCTTCTCCCTTGCCTTTTTCCTGGGACACTGGGACGCATAATGACCTAGCTCCTCACAATTGAAGGACTTGACCTTGGAGATATCCTTCTTCCACTTTCCTTGCTGTCCCACAGATGCTAGAGCCGCATCCTCCTCCTCCTCTTTCTTGACTCGAACTCCCTTACCACTACTCCATGCCTTGTTCATCCTCCTGATCTCTTCCTGTCGAAGTGCTGCCCACATCTCCTCCCATCCGGGAAGAGTATCCCTGCCCAAAATACTATGGACAAATGTCTCCCACTCCTTGGAGACTGCATTCAAGGTAGTTCTGACCATAAACTCTGGATCTTGTGTAGACCCCACGTAAGTAAGCTAGTTGTGAATCTCCTACAACTTGAGAAAGAATGGATCTATCTGCTCTCCCTTATGCATTTGATATGACCTCAACTGGTTCTCCAATACCATCTTCCGCTGCACAGTGGAGCCCTGGTATAAGGTGGTCAGGGTGTCCCACATCTCCTTTGCTGTGTTCTTCTCAGCAATATGTGGTTTGACATGATCTTTGACCCCGTCTAGGATCATGCACTTCGTCCTCCTTATACTTCTCATTCTCAGTTGGGTCAACTGGGATAGCCACTACTTTCAAGGCAAAGTCCTTGATGCGATTTGGCAGCTAAGGGCTAGGAGATGAGATGATCTTCTGTAGGGGTGGTATACCACTCATCTCTGTGTCCACACTTGGGGAGCTGACATGGGGGAGACATGTGACTCTACTTCAGTAGGGCTTGTTGGGATCCTGCATGAGCAAGGGATACCGTGTATAGTTGAGGCAGTTTTCCAGTGGATATCTGGGCTTCAGACACTGTATTGGCACATTATCGAGGGTGCATTTGGCAAACTTAGTGGTGATGATTGGCTGGAGCAAGACAAATCTGCATACACTGAGACGGTTGCAGGCATCATACATCTGTTTATTAGCAACATTCAGGGATTATTTGTATGACACGTGGCGTTCCTAGTGGACATCAATACGACACAGCGATAGACGACAAGGATTGGAAGCGACGGGCTTTCAATTTGGCTTTGTGTTCCAGGGGTCCATTGGGGCAATAAATCACTTTTCTCCAGAGGGATCACAGAGATGACAGTGACATGATGACGTCTCCCTTGGGAGGTAAGGTTGGGTATTATCAGGATTATCACTCTAGGCTGAGGAGGACTTTCCCTGCAATTGTTTTGGCCAGAGATTGGACGAGGATTGGTAGATTATGGCTTTGATGGGATGCCTTGGCACGATCGTATTCAACACTATAGAGTTGTCCTTCATTGGGGTTGTTATAGAGGATTACGGGAGTGGATGGATCTGCAGGAGCATAAGGGGATCACAGTCATACCCACACTGGTGCAACACCTACACGTTGACCTCACTTCGAGATTAGTATGGGGCCACAGAGCTACAAGGTAGAGCAGTTGGGTCACAGACTTAGGAGAGAGGGTTCCACCAGGGAAGGGCATCCAGGTATTTTATTAAGTCTCAGTTTGGTAGCAGGCATGATACCTCTCAGGGACTTTCCGAGTTGGGATAACTCTTAACATGGGTGGTCTTATGACCAGCGAGATGTGCTTGGTCCCCACAGATACTATGGCATCAGGTTCCAGGACGGGGGATACGGTATGAGTACTATGGGCAGTTGACCATAGTTAGAGTGGCGTAGTGTCGACATGGTGGTATCCCTTTAAGATTAGCATGGGACCATGGTATTATAAGGTTTGGTAGTTCAACCACCTATATGGATGAGCTGGTCTCTACAGGGGGAGGCCATGGAAGATATTGGGGTTTAGTTCTATGGAGAGTATTTGGTCCCCTAAAGATTCGTTGATGACTCAGTGGCACATTTGGGATCCTAGTATTGTTTGCAGTGATAGTTGGGTCAGCAGGGAGAGAGAGCCTGTTCGAGCATTGCTTGAGGACAAGCAATTTTTGGTGGGGAGGAATGTAATGTCCCCAATTTCAATTTTTTCCATTTGAGGAGGTTAACAAAGATTTTGTGGGAGGTGCTAAGCATACCACAATTTTGAAATTCAGGCATTGGAGGCAATTTTGATATGGGAGTCTCACGCAGATTTAAGAAAGCTATTTGTAGATCTCAATGTTGGGATTCAAATTTGTTTAGAGCTTGTTCATTTTGTGGGATTAGAGGGTTTAGGGGCAGATCTCGATTCTATGCGGGACAAGACCATATTAAGTTCAATTGATTGTTGGAACTACTATGGTGGGGAACTTCCACATATCCAAAACTTGGCCACCAAGATCTTGTCACAAGTTGCTAGTTCCTCTTCAACAGAGAGAAATTGGAGTACATATGGCTTCATCCAGTTTGTGATATTTCCGCTTAGCAATATTGCTAAGGGAAATATCAATCTTGCTCAATTTTGTCCTATTTCATGTTTGCACTCAGGAGATGTGGGTTTAGAGGTCCCACATGAATTTTGGGATTAAGTGGGGGCCCAAACATTAGGAAGGAAGGGAAATATTGCGGCTCTAGTGGAGCGTGGGGGCCACCCCATGGAGAATTATGACCCACATGTGGAGTACACTCTCATTGGAGTGAAGTTGGTGGGGGAAAGTCGAGCTAGGCCCACATGGGCATCATGGAGGCTCTTTGATAAATAGAGCAAGAGGCACTCATTTTGGACATTCATTCATCTATTCAGAAATATTGTCTTTGACCTAGCACGCTTGAGTTGAAGCTAAGTTTGCAAGTGCTGTTTAGCACACGAGTGTCTCTGAGCGGAGATCTCAACCCTTGGTTCGGTGGACTACGAGTGCCATCCCAAGGAGGGAGTTCCATCCTTTTCTGATTGTTCCAGTAGCGGGAGTGTGAGTTTGTGTGGAGAAGACACTAGCAGCAGTGCAGGGACTGCGCAATGCTTGGAGGTGACACACTTAGGAGTTGAGGAGTGGAGGGAGTTTAGGCCTAAAACTTGATGTGGAGACCAAGGAAGTGTTTTGGGGCCTTTTCCAGCATTTTGGTAGTGTAGTAGACACAATGTTTGCTTCAAATTAAATCTTCTTCTTGTGGAGGAGGGCCAAGCATTTGGGGTCAATTTTGGTGCGTCAAAACTAGGACGAACCCTTTCTGGGATTTTGACAAGGACCTCAGAAATAATTTGGCAAATTTTTTGGGCAGATTTTAGGGGCCAAATAAGGCTACCAAGTTATCTAACTAATAGAGGAGCTACTAGAAATTTGGGCCGAAATTCGGAGGTCAACATTTGGCAATTCCTTCATGGGTTTTTCTAGTTTATTGGTGGAGAGCCTAGGGTTAATTTCCCGGAATTTTCTGAGCATCGAAAGAGGCCCTAGCGGTGGTTCTTCAGAACCAACAACACATTTCTGGGTAGTTTCAGTGCAGAGCCAGGAGAGAGCAACAACACATTTGAGAGGGACTTCTTACTGTTAATTTGGGCTTAGCTAGCTTGCCTTGAGCAAGCCCAGGTGCTCTCTTTCCAGTGCCTTCTTATCATAATAAAATGGCTCAACAGCGCAAATTTTGGTGAAATTTCATGGACTGATCATGTGTTTCATTTTCGTGGTTTTATGTCTATGTTTGCTGTGTTAGTGTCAGTCTTTCCAACCTTCCTACAGTGATCAAATATGCTCTTACAAAGTGATTTTGAAGTGTCAAGGTCAAATTTTGTCATTTCAGTGAGTCTTCAAGCAAAATTTGGTCACTAGGCATTAGGTCTAGGGTTTGCTCTAACTCTTTTAAAAGTTGCCCAAATGCCAATCTATGTCACTATTCAGCTGAGTCTATCATCATTCATAGGGTTGTCATTATCATGTCAGTGTCTAATGGGTCATTTTACACCTTGTTCATG
>APFE031398506.1:41939-64523 GCA_000404065.3 Pinus taeda | reverse complement strand
TAGGCAAGGTCATTTCCCTCTCCTAGGGTTTTGAAAGCTAATTTCTCTTGGATGGTCAAAATACTAGAAAAACTTGTACCCTGATGTTCATACACCTTCCCCTATCCTTAAAGTACTTCACCAAATGCTTCCCATTCCTTAGATCCGCCAAATTCCTCATTTTCGCACAAACCCTAGTTTCTAGCTACAACCTGACAATTTTCTAGGTTAGGCCTGTGTTTTTCCCTTTTAAACCCCTTCCCTTCACTCAATCTCTGAGATTCCACTTTCCCCTGCTTCCTAACATCCCTCCCCACCCTCAAAAATTTCCCCAAGAATTAAGAAGCCCCCTATCCCCTTCATTTCTTTCCATTTCGAAAAAATTCTTTGTTTCACACATCGGGACAAGTCGTACTCAAATGATGTTTCAGAGCAATAAAAGATGAATTTTGGAAAACTGAGAGAGGTTTTTGTCCATAACATGCCAAAAAAGGAAAACATCCTTCACTTTTTGCACAGGTGTCATGGTTTTAGAGAAATGTCAAAATTACAATCGCCGGATCCAAGGAGGTTGGCCAAGACACAAAAAAGGAGAAAGAGGCCCGATCCACTCCAAATTTTGGCCACAGCCTCTTTGACTGACCAAGGCACTAAATAGCATCAGCTACAACACAAATCCCAATTTTTTTTGAGAATTTTGGGTAATTTTGGAAATTTACAGGTTTTAGCTTCTCAACAGGTCTCACCCCCGGTGAGACCCTTTGTCATCGTAGCTCCGTTTTGCAAAAACTCAACATTTTTGGATTTGTCATGTAAAGTTACATATGCCTATGGATGGATTTGAAGTTTTTATGGAGTTCTGGGCCTCCAAAAGGTCAAAATACATGAAAAATTTGACTTTCTGCCCCTTTTCTGAGTTGCAGAAGCAGTCTTGGGAGAATTGAGTTTTGACTAGGCAAATGACCTCCAAATTCAAAAATTCCGGTTGGGTTGGAAAGTAGACTCATAGACCTTTCCAATGAGCTATCCTATATGCAATTATGATATCGGAAAGGCCTCCAAATAGAGCTCCATAGTGCGTGACCCGTTGAGAAAAGGGGCGCGACCCGTTGAGAAAATGTTGCCAGATTTGACCAGTTCAGCAAAACGCAGTTTGGCTCCAGTTTGACTTTTTGGGGTGAAATATGATTATATTTGATGTAATTATGGCAACTCTAGGACACTTTTACTCTTGTTTAACACTTCTAGAAGATTCATTCATGTAAAGGGTAAAAATTGAATGCATGAATTGGTTTCCAAGTTTATAGAGGCAAGTTGTTATGATTGCCTAGTTTGTAGTGCTAAGTTTAGAAGTGGTTGAAACAGCCCCTAGAAGGATGAGCTCGACCCCTAGAGGCAAGGGAAGAGGTTGGCTTGCCTATATTATGTATTTTCTTAGTCATTCTTAGGGGTTGGAAGGTTGGACTCTTGAGGGAGAAGCTATCATTGTATTATTTCACTGTATCTCTGCAATTTTTGGCTAAGGAAGACCAGGGTTTTGCAGTCCTTTTTGGGATTCTTGTGGTTACATGTATTGATGGTGTGTTTCTCTATGTACCTGTAAGTGTGTTATGTGAAATCATTTACTTTCTTTTCCTTCTGCATATTAAACAAACGAAGTGTTAAAGTAAGAATTCATGACTGTCATGCTCTGCTTTTAAGTTTGTTTAATTTCAATGTTTCTACTGTTTAAGGAGGATTCAAAGTCATTGTTTGCCCTCCTTAGCTCCTCACCTGTCTTTCTCATCCATTCACCTCAGCTAAAGGCATCAATACGGTCTCCTATCTCGCCCCAAAGAACCCCCTGCAGAAACTGTGTCAAATCCCCGCACCCAAAATTGCCACTTCCTCAATTTGCCACCAAAAGCCCAAAAATTTTAAAATCAATCCTTCTAATCAGTTTACTAGCCTAATATCAGTGTTACCTTATTGGTCATCTCATCCATTTAAGATTTTACGAGATAGACCGGAGAGAGCCTTCTCCTGCCCTGTAGGGCTAGCTACGAGGCTAAAAGGTTTGATGTTGCCTTGAGGTTTGCCTTTTTCAGCCTAAGGTGAAATTTCAAGCGCTAACAGTAAAGATAGAAGAAACATTGCTCATAAAAGAATACAAATAAATGTCGTTTATAAATTTATCTTGAAGTTACTCAATAAAGGCCACCCTTCATTCATTGTTAAGTAAAAGTTAAAACCATTATAGGTAAATTACCATTTGGTAGTCAAATTCAATAAATTATTCTCACATATGTCCCTTATAGTGGATTTGAGGAACTATAAAATCTAGGAGATTGTGAATGAGGGGTCGTGGGCGAAGAAAATCCCATAATCACTACACAGGAGGCTTTTAAGTTTCCTTTGGGAGATGAATGCATCACATGATATCTTTCAAGGATTTTTAACTGATTAGAGCCCTCTCTTTCTTTCATTAATGGGGGTTTATGTGTTTGTGGAATATTACATAAATGCTTGAGAGATATTGTATTTGTAGTTTTTCTTGAAATTAGTAGGGATTACAATACCCAACTCATGAGAGGGAACACTTTGGGTTAGAGCCTTGTTTTCTGTAAACTAAAACCCACCTGTAATGTTAACATGTATGTATTTGGAGTTCAAACTATAAGAATCATCTTATATTTTGTGGCATTCAAGTTTGCTATGATGGTATCTCTGGGGATAGAACTAATGTCAAGGAAAATTTCAAGGAAGCCATCAAATTTTAATTTATGAAAAATAAATATAGGAACAAGGTACAAAATAAATTTGAATATTAATTTTTGGTGAGCATGTAAAATAATGACAAATATTAATGCATTGGAGAGTTAATGAATTCAGAGTTGTTGTCTTATGACATATTTGATAGTCTATAGTATTTATAGTTGGATTACCAATTAAATCTATTACACCCAACTTAAAATTGAGAAGCCACTTGAAGAGTATTTCATCATCTTGTTCATTATTTGTTCCCATCAAACATAAAATGTGATGTATTCGTTAAATTAATATTTGTTTATTTTAGTGTTAAATTTTGTAGTGACCTAGGGTAATTTTTGTTCCTTCTTGGGGCTTTAATTCTAGGGTTTTAACCAGAAATTCAATAGATCTTTAAACAAAAATAGATATCGCTTTACAAACACAAAATAATCCAGTCAACGGTAATATGATCTCTCGATGGAAAAATACACAGAATTGACTTGTCCAACAACCAGCGATTGTTCCAGAAATATTTCAAAACATTGTTTGTCAAATAATTTAAATTTTTTTAAATTACTAGTCGAATTGTACTCTTCTATAGCCCACAGAACTTGTATTGGTATGCTTAATTCTTTGTGGAAAGAGAAACCATATTTCAGGATCACTTTGCAGATGTATTATTGCTTCACTGAAACATCAGGAAAGCTTCACCAAATCTCAGCAATACATAATTAGCCTCAAGGAATGTGGCTGAGTTCCACATAAACTGATAAAGTGCATTTAATGTGCCTTCAAGGTATGAACAACATTGTCTCAAATATCTTTCTAACCATACTTAAGAACATGATTGAATAACCTCAAAATGGGAAAAAAACCCTCAGAATATGGTTCCAAAGCTCAACCGAAGTGCCTCAGGGGAAATGACGAGTCTACTTCAGGGGGGGCGAGTTGATTCTACTGCAACAGATTTTGGCCCTGTGGCCAAGTTGTGGCTCATGCACAAGGGCTTCACTGCAAGAGCAATACCATAGCACGTGGGTTCATATTGGGGGATACATAATGAGGAGAAATTGACATAATATATTGGGGGATATATAGGGGGTAAAGGATTTTTATATTGACAGGTATAAAAAATGGAGCTCAAAGTTAATGAAAAAATATAAAGGGGTATAAAAAATGTTAATGAAGAAATGGATACCTACAATATCTAGTGAAAGTAGGGGTTTTTTTAATCAGGGAGGTGCATTTGGTTTATATTGCTAAGGGGTTAAATAGTATGATTTTTAGAGGTATTTTTCAATATGTACTCAAAATAAGGGTATTGTTTAATATTCCATGATCGCATGTGATATGTCAGAGGTTCATTGAGTGAATCCCCCATGGGCTCATGAAGCCTACGAATATTTGTGGGTGGCCTTAGTATACTGAACTATGCTTCAGGGAAACTGAAGTGTCTCAGTATTTTTCCCTATAAATTTCAGGATATCCTCTGCAATTCTGCTACCCAAAATTTGTCTATCACAAAGGGAAAAGCACCCAAAATATAGTCTTGAACAATTCAACATATTTTAGTTTTGGCACTTTATTGGCCACCAACTTTGATGTCTCTAGATAGATAGCTTCCTTGCTTTTCCAAAACAGAAAAGAACAAAAGATAAGAGTATGTCTACTAACTAGGGTGGAATCTTTCACAGGGTCTACCTAGTACCAAGTGTCCTTAACAAAAGTTCTACCAAGTGGTTCCATGAGAATAGTGAAATGGAATAGGGTGAAAGGGAAACCTTTCTGAGGTATTATAGATTCCTTGAATAAATTAGAGGGGCCCTCATTGTTGAGGAGAATAAAAGAGGAAAAAGAGAATAAATGTTACTCCCATTTGACTTATTGGGTTGAGAAACTAGTTTAAGTAGAATTTCTTAAATAATGTGCCATCTAATCGTATTTGGGCTTTACCTAGATCAATATTGATAACATTGCATCCTCCTCATATTTAGAAAGTGGGTGACTTCTTGGGATATCACAAGGAAATTGGAGATTTGGTGTCCTAGAAAATTTCCTTGTTCATCTAAAATAAACATTGGTAACTGAGTCTTAAATCTCAAAGAGATCATCCTAGTTATAATCTTATATGCAAAATTGCATAAGGATATTGGCCTGAATCTATTAAAACTCAAATCTCATTCCTATGGGATGTCTTTTATTAGAAAAATTGTGCTTAAGTCTTTGATCATAGCCCTTGATTTCTTTGATTCTTTAACCATTTCTAGGAAGTCTATTTTAATGATCTCCAATGCCATATAGAAAAATTCAGTAGGGAACCACCGAAACCATGCTTTTGAATGTCATTAAGAAAGTTCTCAATGGCCTTCTTGGAGAAAATTCTTGGGAAAATTTGAGAATTACGTCCTTTCTGCTTCAAAACTCTTTCCATGCTCTAAAAGGAGTTTTTTGAAGTAATTTACTACTTACATATAGAGATTATTGTGACTTTCCATTTCATTATGTCTATAATGCTTGTTATATTTTTAGAGATGTGTTTAATTGATATTTGACCAACAAAGTACTATTAAAGAATATGAATTTAGGGTCTGTTACTTGAAGCCAACGAACTCTATATTTATGTCATAAGAAAATTTCCTCCTTTTTTAAAGTTCTCCTCCAACTTGGCTATTGGTTGAAATTCCTTATTTTTAAAATCTACAGATAAATAACTATTTCAAGAGATGATTGAAGGTTTTACATTACTAGATCCAAGGATTCCTTCTCTTTCAAAAATCTACTAATAATTTACCTATTTCAAGAGATGATTAAAGGGTTTGCATTCATAGCTTCAACAATTTCTTCTATTTTAAGAGTATTATAAGAGATATCCTTGTTCCAAACTATTAGTTTGTATTCTTAAGATGTTGGAGTTGATTTTACATGATAAACATTTTGGATCCCTCCAATTTCTAATCTTGCCACAACTTCTAAATTTTAATAAGGAAATCAGAGTGAGCGGGCCACTTGAGCTCTAATTTCAAAGGGTAATTGTGTTATTTGTCATAATTTTATATGATTAGAGAGATCATCCAAAGATATAAGAGGGCTTGACTTTGTAATTATTTGAGATGTTTCCTCTATGGATGAGAGAATCTAAGTCAAAAGCACCCTTCATGCTTGCTAATTATTTGAGAGGGTTCCTCTATGGATAAGAGAATCTAAGTCAAAATCATCCTTCATCCAGTCTTTGTTAATAAGAAATATGTGTAATATTTCCATAACAAAACCTGTCGCATTTATCTTTTTATTCCAAGTGAAATATCCATTTCTATGGGTCATGTCAATGTGGGAATTATTTTGGATAAAATCATACAAAATTGAAGTTGGATTTCCTTACATGCTACAACCAACCTTTCTTCTCATGCACCCCTAGTATTATGGTCAACTCCCCACCAACAATCCATCATAAGTTATTCAATACTTTCTCTCTCTAGATAATAGATTCTAGCAATAAGGCTTGAGGATTATTAAAATAGGACCATAAAGTAATAAACATTAGTGAGGTAGAAATGTGTGTCCCATCTTTTGGAGGTCACCTTAAGGTTATCCGAAATCTATATTTATTAACATCTAGAACATCAAATATTTCCAAGGTCATCCATGCAGCTATCCCTCCACTTCTGCCCGTTGGCCCTTATATAGATTTCTTCAACATTCTTTTATGTTCTCCTTTTGGTGTCTTCCATCCTTCTTTCATCAAGATTGGATTCTTGAATGAATATGATGTTTGTTTTTTATAGGATGATATTTCTATTAAGTGACCTTTGTTTAACCTTTGGACCCATGCCTCTTACATTTAATGATAGAATTTTCATGAGGATGCAGAGGACTAGCCATTGGCTTTGTATTTATTATATATGACACAATCATAGATGATCATTGAACAATAAAAAATTTGTTTCGTGAAACCAACTTTTGGAACCATCTTCAGTGGTCTCTATAAATGGAGCTCTCTAACCTAAGAGAAGTGAACCTTCTTTAGTTATAATGTCAAATAATTTTCTTGTACTCCTTAGACAAAGCTTAAAATATTTTGTTGCCATCTCTCTTGGAAGATCTGCCCACAAATATGGACTTGTTTTTCATGATTCAATGATTTGTCCATGCCAAGACGTTTTCAGGATTTTTCCTTCTTGTCCTTTGTATGATAAAATCTCTAAATGATTTTCTAGTGAAACTTATGTGTCCTCCTCCTTGACTGTTCACCACAAAATTTTAGGTGTTGGAATGCACACCATTCAAGCCAAAGTTACATGCCAAATCTAGTTTCCTGAATTGCAGGGATTCTCTCATTAGATTATACATGATTTTGGGTTTTTCAAAAAGAACTAATTCCCATGATTTCCCTATTTGTAGCCACAACTACTGTCTTTCGGAATGCATGCTATAATCACCATTAATTTTGATTCACCCAACCTTATCTATCAAATTCGGCACTTAGGTCTTTGTTCCACATTAATTGTGCAAAGAAATTTCTTACAAATAAAACGACATCATATTGTGCGGTAAAGTAGAGTCTCCATATACCTTGTCACTCATTCATGTTGCATGTTATTTTTAGAGTCCAATTCATCATCGTGCCCCTATGACAAGTCAATCTCTATGTTATGTGTCATTTGACTGCTAGTTTCCACTTAATTTCCACTCCATGTTCACTGCTCTAGATTACTCTAGTCTAGGATGGATATAAGCATGATGTAATGGAGTGGAATGAAGTGGGATCATCTTGTCTTCGTTCCTCCCCTCTCCACCCCCTTCAGATTGATTGTTGAGAAGGGAAAGAATTAGGATGGAACAGATGCATAGAAATGAAGCAGGGTGGGTGGTAAGGGTCAAGGTAATAGGGTGGAGGATAGAGCATGAAGTGGCTTCGAGGTAAGTGGAGGGTGGGGAATGATGAATGCCTTCACCCTTCACCCAAAGTGAAGGTGAAAAACAGTGAAGTATGGAGTGGGTGGAAGATGGAGTATGAAGTCAAGAGTGAAAAGAGGTTTGTTGTTTACATAAAGACCTTACTGATCTTATTAGAGGGTAGATATCAATGACTTTTCCATGAAGGTATCATCCTCCCCTCCTTCATCCCCTTTGTACCCACTTTCGTTGGCTTGTTGAGAAGGAAAGGACAAAGAATCTAAGGGATGTACAGAAATGAGGTGGGGTGGGTGGTAAGGGTCAAGGTAATATGGTAGTGGACAGAGCAACAAGTGGGTTGGAGGTAAATGGAAGTTTCCATAAATACTCTAGGGTTCTTATCTAGTGGGCAGATATCAATGACTTTGGCACAAAATGGCCTCACTTTAAGGGGTTTTATATATGGTCAAGGAATACACACTCTACTGCTCAATTCTTCAAATTTTCTAGTAGGTTTCTGGATTTTTTGTTATTTAAAATAAATAAATAAAACTATGAAAATTAGATCTATAATGTTTGGGGTTAAAAGTGGTTCCATATTAGGGTGTTGAGAATTGTAGATCTCCAAATCAGGATCTACCCCTTGAACTTGAAAAGTTGCACCTGCATCAAATATGTTTACGACAAATTGTTGCTCTTGGCTAGATGTTACTTGATTTGGTGGGTACTTATGTGTATGATTTATCCCTATGTATTTGTTCCTGTGAATCATTTTTCCAATGGCACATGTGGGATTACTAATCCAATTGACATTAATATGTAACTCAAGTAATTATACCATGACACAATTTCAGTATGACAAATCCAGGCCTTTTACGTTCTTTGACACAAGCAACCCCTCTACAATTTATATAAAGACTCATATTGTACCGTTATCATCTTATAGCACTCAATTAAAGAGAAAGACAAGAAAGTCTCAAAAATTGAGGCATCAATCAAAATTCCAAAGAGAAACTCATAATGAAACATTTTGGAATAACCAACCAGTGTTCAGATAGTGAAATTATTTAGATAGATAGCGTCGTCCTACCCTAAGCTAAATAATAAAAACACATATTATGTTTCCAATGCAGTCACCCATGGATCACATCAAAAACATGAACTCTTCCCTTATGTTTTATTATAATGTTATAAACCAAATCATGGTTGGTCCTTCAAATATTTTACTGCTGCAAAAGAGATGTACATTTCCACATTTACTACTCTGAACAACAAATTTCCCACTCGATGCTCCCACAAACCTGCATTTATGCAAACAAAGCCTATCCAAACTTCCAATGGATTCACATATGTTCCATTACTCATGGCATGGTTGAGGAGTACATTGTGTACAATAACACCATAAAACAGTGGAACCATGTTGTCTATGTCAACTCTAGCTCTCTAGAGCTGGAAAGATTTGTGTACCAATGAAAGATTGGATACAATATCAAAAGTCTATAGCAATAAATATTTAAAATTATGTTGTTTCTCTTGAATGTGATTAATCAAGTTCTCATTGGCCTTCTTCGAGACCATGCTTGGGAAAATTTGAGAATTACATCTTTTCTGCTTCAAAACACTTTCCATGCTCTAAAAGGAGATTCTTGAAGTAATTTATTTCTTCCATATATAGATTATTGTCCCTTTCCATTTCATTATGTCTACAGTGCTTGTTGTCTTTTTAAAGATGTGTTTAATTGATCTTTGACCAACACAAGATTATGAAAGAATATAAAGTTAGGGTCCGCTACTTGAAGCCAATGAACTCTATATTTATGACACAAGAAAATTTCCTCTTTTTTTAAAGTTATCCAACTTGGCTATTGGTTGAACTTCTTTATTTTTAAAATCTAGAGATATATCACTATTTCAAGTGATGATTAAAGGGTTTTCATTCTTAGATCCAAGGATTCATTCTATTTCAAAAATATATTGATAAGATCATTATTTCAAGAGATGATTGAAGGGTTTTCATTTGTAGCCTCAATGATTTCTTCTCTTTTAAGAGTATTATGAGAGATCTCCTTGTTCCAAACTATTAGTTTGGATTTTTGAGATGTTGGAGTTTCTTTTGCATGATAAACATTTTGGATCCCACCACTTGATAGTATTTCCACAAATTCTAAATTTTAATAAGGAAATCAGAGTGAGAGGCCACATAATCTCTAATTTCAAAAGGTCGTTGTGTGGTTTCTCATCAGTCTCTATGATTAGAGAGATCACAGAAAGATCTAAGGGGGCTTGACCTACTAATTATTTGAGAGGTTTCCTCTATGGATGAGAGAATCTAAGTCAAAATCACCCTTCATCCAGTCTTTGTTAAGAAGAAATATGCAGAATATTTCCATAACAATACCTTTCCCATTTATCCTTTTATTCCAAGTGAAATTTCCATTTCTACGGGTAATGTCAATGTGAGAATTATTTTGGATAAAATAATGCAAAATTGAATTTTGATTTCCATACAAGCTGCAACCAACCTTTCTCCTCATGCACCCCTAGAATTATGTTTGACTCCCCACCAACAATCCATCATAAGTTATTCAATACTTTCTCTCTCTAGGTAATTGATTCTATCAATTCGGCTTGAGGATTGTTAAATCGAGACCATAAACTAATAGACATTAGTGAGGTAGAAATGTTTGTCCCATATTTTGAAGGGAACCTTAAGGTTATCTGGAATCTAGCTTTATTAACATCCAATATTTCCAAGTTCATGCATGTAGCTATCCCTCCACTTCTTCCTGCTGGCCCTTATAGGGATTTTTTCAACATTATTTTATATTGTCCTTTTGGTGTCTTCCATCTTGCTTTCATCGAGCTTGGATTCTTGTTTCTAGGATGATATTTCTATTAAGTGACCTTTGTTTAAACTTTGGACCCGTGCCTCTTTCATTTCATGATAGCATTTTCATGAGGATGCAGAGGACTAGCTGTTGGCTTTGTATTTATTATATATGAAATAGTCACAGATGATCATTGAAAAATAAAAAATTTGTTTCGTGAAACCATCTTCAGTGGTCTCTATAAATGGAGCTCTCTAACCTAGGAGAAGTGAACCTTCTTTAGTTCTAATGTTAAATAATCCCCTTTTATTCCTTAAACAAATCTTAAAATATTTTGTTGCCATATCTCTTTGAAGGTCTATGCATAAATATGGACTTGTTTTTCATGATTCATGACTTGGCCATGCCAAGATGTTTTAGGATTTTGTCTTATCATCATTAGTATGATAAAATCTCTAAATGTTTTTCTAGTGAAACTTATTTGTCCTCCTCCTTGATTGTTTTCCACCAACAAAATTTTAAGGATGGGAATGCACACCATTCGAGCCGAGCCAAAGTTACATGCCAAATCTAGTTTCCTGAATTGCAAGGATTCTCTCATTAGATTCTACATGATTTTGGTTTCTTAAAAAAGAACTAATTCCTGTGATTTTCCTATTTGTAGCCACAACTACTGTCTTTTGGAATTCATACTACAATCACCATTAATTTCCATTCAACCAACCTTATCTATCGGATTTGGCACTTATCTCTTTATTCCACATGAATTGTGAAAACAAAATCATGTGCAAAGAAAATTATTACAAACAAAATGACATCATATTGTATGGTAAAGTAGAGTATCCATATACCTTGTCACTCATGCATGTTGCATGTTATTTTTAGAGTCTAATTCATAATCATGCCCCTATTCCAAGTCATTCTCTATGCTATGTCCCATTTGACTGTTAGTTGCCACGTGTTTTCCACTCCATGGTCACTGCTCTAGATTATTCTAATCTATGATGGAGATAGGAACTATGTAAGGGAGTGGAATGAAGTGGGATCATCATGTCTACCTTCCTCCCCTCTCCAACCCATTTAGATTGATTATTGAGAAGGCAAGGAATTAGAATGGAATGGATGCAAAGAAATGAAGCAGGGTGGGTGGTAAGGTTCAAGGTAATAGGGTGGAGGATAGAGCATGAAGTGGCTTGGTGGTAAGTGGAGGATGGGGAATGATGAATGCCTTTACACCAAGTGAATGTGAAAAATGGTTTAGTATGGAGTAGGTGGAAGATGAAGTATGAAGTTAAGAGTGTAAAGAGGTTTATTATTTACATAAAGACCCTATTGATCTTATCAGAGGGAGGATATCAATGAATTTTCCACGAAGGGATCATCCTCCCCTCCTTCCTCCCCTCTGCACCCAATTTGGATGGATTGTTGAGAAGGAAAGGAAAAATAATCTAAGGGATGTAGAGAAATGAGGTAGGGTGGGTTGTAAGGGTCAAGGTAATAGGGCAGTGGATAGAGCATGGAGTGGGTTGGAGGTAAATGGAGGTTTCCATAAATATTCTAGGGTTCTTATCTAGTGGGCATATATCAATGACTTTGGCACTAAAGGACATCACTATAAGGGGTTTATATATTCTCCAGGAACACACACTTTACTCCTCAATTATTTAGATTTTCTGGTAGGCTTCTTGATCTGCTGCTCTTTAACATAAATAAAAAATTTGAAATTTAGATATGTAACGTTTGGGGCTAAAAGTGGTTCCATATGGGGAGTGCAAACCTCGTTGTGGGGTGTTGAGAATCGTAGATCTCCCAATCAGGATCTATCCCTTGAAGTTGAAAAGATACACATGCATCAAAGATGTTTATGACAAATTGATGCTCTTGGCTGGATGTTGCTTGATCTGCTGGGTACAATATGTGTATGCTCTATCTTGATGTATTTGTACCTATGAATAATTTGGACAAGGGAACATGTGGGATTACTAATCCCATTAACATTAATGTGTAACTCAAGTAATATTATGTCACAATTTCAGTATGAAAAATCCTGGCCTTTTATGGTCTTTGACACAAGCAACCCCTTCTGCAATTTATATAAGGACTCAAAATATACCGCTGCCATCTGCTAGCACTTAATTAAAGAGAAAGACAAGAAAGTCTCAAAAATCGAGGCATCGGTTAAAATTCCAAAGAGAAACTCATAATGAAACATTCTGGAATAACCAACCAGTATTCAGATAGTGAACTTATTTAGATAGATAGTGATATCCTACCCTAAGCTAAACAATAAAAACACATATTATATTTCCAATGTAGTCACCCACAAATCACGTCAAAAACATGAACTCTTCCCTTATGTTTTACTATAATGTTACAAACCAAATCATGGCAGACAATTACTTCCATAAATATGTTGGTCCTTCAAATATTTTACTGTTGCAAAAGAGCTGTACAATTCTATGTTTGCCACTCTGAACAACAAAGTTGCCACTCGATGCTCCTACAGACTTGCATTTATGTAAACAAAGTCCATCCAAACTTCAAAGGGATTTTCATAAGTTCCATTGCTCATGGCATGGTTGCATAGTACATTGTGTATAATAACACCATAAAACAATGGAAACATGTTGTCCATTGTACTATACCTAGGGGGATATTATGGGGTACAAAGGAACGTACCCAGGGGAATAATGTAATTATGTGATGGGCCATAGTTAATAAATAAGGGAATAATGTGATAATCCCATTGTATTAGATGTACGGTATTGAGAGACTCATGGTAATTACCCATGGTATTGTATGTATCAAGCCTATATAGAGGCTAGAGGCTCTTCATTGACGTATGTCAAGTATGGGTTTTGTATTGACAAGTGATGGCTTGTGGAGTGATCTCCTTCCTTAAGGAGTAGTTGTGTGGTGTTTCCCTACCTCAAGGGTTTATTATTAATAAATATCTAAAGCTTCTATATTTTGTTCTTGCATTTGTATTGGGATTATTGGAAGTTATTGGGAATATTTGGTATTTTTAATATACTTGCAGGTCAAATCTACTACAAGTGGTATTAGAGCTTCCCCTCTTCGCCCAAGAAAGTGCTCTAATACCACTTGTAGTAGATCTAGCCTACAAATATATTAAAAATACCAAATGTGCCCAATAACTACAAGTAATCCCAAGATAAACCAAGTATAAAAGCTTCATATCTTTATTAATATCATGCCCTTGAGTTTGGGTAACACCATACAATTACTCCTTAAGGAAGGAGATCACTCCATAATCCATTGCTTGTCAATACAAAACCAATACTTGACATCCCTCAATGAAGTCTCTAGCCTCAATATAGGCTTGATACATATAATACCATGGGTAATTACCATGAATCTCTCAATACCATACATCTAATACAATGGGATTATCACATTATGCCCTTATTTATTAACTATGACCCATCACATTATTACATTATTTCCTTGGGTACCTCCCTATGTACCCCATAATATCCCCCATAGGTATACTACATCCATGTCAACTCTAGCTCTATGGAGCTGGAAAGATTTGTGTACCAATGTAAGATTGGATACAATATCAAAAGTCTATGGCAAGAAATATTTGAAATTATGATGTTTCTCTTCATGGAATTCAATGTCAACCAAACAATCAGTATATTCACAATAGGCTAACATGAATATTCATCTCTAGGTTGCCCTTTGACAGGAAAATTTGTACTCCATGTTGTTTCTTCTCTTGTTCATTCATTTGTATGCACGAGGGTATCGGCACCATCCACATGAATTAATAATTGATATTTAATTTCCTTTATTCCATGCTCTCCACCACTATAGGTTTTATTTCATGTTCAACGTGATGATGGGACGGTGTTAGAATTATTGTCTTACTACCATTCAATTAATTTGATTATACAAGTAGAAGTTTGCAATGCAATTTTTATACATATGTGTCAAAATAAAAAACATAGCAAAGTGGATAAGTGATAAAGTTGTACAACACACCCCATCAATGTTTCTTTGATGTCGTAGAGAACTGTTGTTAAGGTCTCAATTCTCCTGGACCAAAGGAAAGTTGCCAATATCAATCAAAGGAGCCTGTTCTAGTTATGATTTTAAGTCCTCCATCTGAGTTGTTTTTTTCCAAAACTTGTGAGTCTACCAGTTTACTAGAGACTTTATGAGAAAAATATTGGTTGGGTTTTTATTTGTTATTTTTTTGCCAAGTTTTTCCTGAGTTAACAATTTTAGATCCTTTTTGACTGAGTCTTTACAACACTGATAAACACCTTAGGTGTATGAACTCTAAAGTTTTCTATCTAAATATGTATTTTCTCCTTAATTCCTATTGCAATAGTAGGGCCTTGTGTTTCCACACTGAGAGAAGGCTTTATATTATTTATTTCTTTTGAAGTCCTAATAGTTTTTTTCTTCTTTTTGGTTTGATAATAGAATTCATTTATAAAGTGACTAAATATAGAGGAACGATATTCTAAATTTGTAACTTTAAAAAACCATTATCATCACCAGTTGTAAGTGTGATCTTGATAACATATTTGTTCGAGGTTCCCCACATTTGAAGAGGTACATGTGTTTTCTTTATCTTATATTTCATTGTCTTATATTTTTTGGTAATTGAAGTCAACTATATGCATGTTCAACATTTGTTCCTCCCCAGAAATATTTGGTTATCATTCTCTCCTTTCTACATATAGAAATTTGTTTGTGGTTGAAATTATGGTGATTTCAATTTGTATTTTCATGAGATGTGTATCATATATTATTGATTTCTGGTACCTTGATTTGATCTACTTGTTGATGTTGATTCTGCTACCCCTATTTAGAAAATAAGAATTTTTTATTTCCTTGTTGAGCTGCAATGACTAATGTTGGTATAGCTTATAGTTATCCTTTATGGTTACTGCCATGATGACAATGTAATATCTCAATAGAATTTTAAAATATACAAGAGAAAACAAGATAAATTTTTTTGGCTAATAAAAGGTACCTATGTACCAAGCATGCGTGGCTTCTTTTCATAATACGAAAGCCAATATTACAATATTCAAAATATACATTCATACAAGAATGGTCCTATGGGTAACCGTCACATCATATAATGTCAACTTTACACTGAGATGAAAGAGAATCTAAACCACATACTTAATCTAATTGGGTTATCTTACAAGGAAAAGTTGATAAATCACACACCATGTACTTGTAACATAATTCTAAATACAATTATAGAAGGTAAGGTTACCAGATCCAGAGTTGTGTCTTCCCCAAAATAATGTGCTTCTTTTCCTCACATGTCACTCCAAAAAAATGTTTTATTGATGCTCATCTTCTTATGAATTGCATGACTTGACATGATTTTAATATATTTGGATATGGGCTTTTTAGTCAACTTGATATTGGCTAATCATGTGACTTGCAATTGGATGGTTGCATATGCTGACTATGATATCTATAGTTGATGACCTTAATTATCCAAAGAATATGGAGACATATTATATTTTTATTGCTCCATATGAATTTTTGCCTGTTGGAAGGATTTTCATGTTCCTTGCATGTAGGATTATTAGAAACTACCAGTTATATTTTGGTATGTTTGCACATTGTTCAGATAATTATAAGGAATTTTCTAACATGGATACAGATAATATCACAACCAATAGTCATACATATCACATCATCTCTATAGTCTACTTGGTGTGCAAACCATTGGATTTAATCATTATTCCATTGGTAATCTATTCTTCGAACATACTTTTCTAGAACCTTAAATTGGGAGTTTTTTTGTCGCTAATACCATTTTTCTTTGTTGACATTCCTTGAAACATGAGTGGTGAAGAGTAAAATTTAGGTAGCTGAGTGAGGCCTCTATGGTTTGTAGGTTTTCAATGGGTTGAGATTGGTTCTATTTAATAAAGGAGATATAGGTACCAGTGGAGCATTAACCTTAGGAAAACCATGTTTGTCCATGGTCTTACATGATCATGGTTGCTATAACAACCATTGATTTACATGTGGGTTAGTTCTAACATTCTTAAATTGGAAGAAGAAGAGGATAGTTTTTACACGAATGACCCAACATAATGAGAACGTTGGAAATATGAAAAATATATCAATTAAAATGTTTCTTCAATGAACATTTTATTAACATTATAGGAAAATTACATCTATGGAAAAAACATATAGATTTATTCCTTTAGGAAAATATTCTAGTAAAGGAACTAGAAAACGTCCTTGTAGACTATATTGAGAGTTGTGAGGTTAGAATTAAATAAAAAGGCAACTTTCACCCTATAAATAACTACCTTCTTTTACTTGAATATCATTCTAAGCAATTAAAATACAATTGAATTTGAAATGTAGAAAGTGCCTTAGCATAAACTTCAATATCATCCTCCACCATTCAATGTAGTGATGTCAAAGTTAAATAAAAAAAATTATGGAAAATAGTTCTTCTATACTTTAATGATATTATCAAGTTTGCTTATTCATCTATAAAAAGTTTGAGAATTTAACTAGAAGTTTGTTAAGAGGGTGTTTGAATATTTCAAATATAATAAAATCAACATGGGGATAGGTGGGTGAAGAGATGCCTGGCCATTTCAATATAGAGTTTCTTTCAAATCCTACAAGAATATTAGGCATGCCTCAATATTTTAGAAATACTTAAAAGAAGAAGGGCTCTAAAGGGTGGCAAGAATAGGTGGGTGAAAATATGCCAGTGAATTTTGAAGGATGAAGTTTCTTTCAAACATTGTGTGCTAGGATGGATGATGATTATTTAGATTTTGGTGGATGTTAAAGTCAACCTTATCACTAGATGTGTAGACTGACTCTATCATTTGCCTCAAAGAAGAGACAATGAAACATACCTTTTGGAATTGTATGTTTCATAGAATTCACAATGTTATTTCTTATGTTAGGCCCCTATACTACTAGTGTAACCCCTTATTGTTATTAGTACAACCCCCTTATTATATTGTTGTACCCATGTAGTCCCCATATTGTTATTATCGTGCCCCATAGAAGCCCACTATTTTTATTATTGTGCCCTTACATTATTATTGTTATGTCGGCTCTGCTTATATTATGACCCCTTAGACTCCTATATACAGAAAGGAGGTCTTGTCATTTGTATCATCCAAGAATTATTCATTTGTGTAATATAAAGGAGGTTTCCCCGTCGAAGAGGCTGAATTATAAGTCATTCAACTATCTTTTCTATATTTTTGTGAGCTGGTTTCATAACATTTGGTATCTGAGCTTTGGATTCTAGGGTTTCGCTGCTCCAAACAGGTTATTGTGGCATTTGCACTATAACTTTTTTTTCTGCGACATTTCAGGTGCTAAAAAAAACCCATTTGGATTGAAATTGTTGTGAAGGTCGGGTCCACATTTCAGAGCTTTTGGTTCTATATTTGTGGATATATGAACTGAGAAAGTTGGCCTTTTTGCAGGCTCCCGAATTACATTCCAAACAGGTGACCTGGGGAAAATCGTCATAACTTTTATTTTGAGCATCAGATTGAAATTTTGTAAGAAGTTACAGAAAGAGAACATACTTTAGTTTCCTGTGTATATTTTTTTTTTCAGATCCTAAGGTTAACACAGCAATACGTGGCACTTCATACAAGTTCGCTCTTCTGAAAAGGTATATAATCAGGTCGTCTTGGGAGATTGTCCATAAATCTTTGTTAGAGAATATAAATTTGATCAGACTGGTGGCATTAGAAAGAGGACATAGAGGGCTACTACAGGTCACAATTTCAGAACTAGAAGAACCGAAATGACAGAGTTATAGTCGTTTCAAGATTGAGATCCTTAAATCAATAAAAGGCAATATGAGGAAGTTTGATGGCAAGGATTTGGTAAATTGGATACTTCAGATGGAGCAATATTTTGATCTACATGGTGTACCATTGTTACAAGGATGTACACTCTACATTTAGAACAGATCAAATTTTATGGTAAAAAGGCTTTGTTCTCATAAACAACTTGTTACGTGGTTAATTTTCATGGAGGAAATGACAGCACATTATGAGGATACAAAAAGAAACACCTTCTTTAGAGAAACACCACAACAATTGGAAAGAGTAAAAGGGCTTTGTTACAAAGTGAAAGTAAAATTATGGCAATAAGGAAGTCTACCCCTCACAACTATAATAATGGAAGTGGTGTTTCTCCTAGCTTTCCACAACCTACAAGGTAACAATTGGAAGAAAAAAGGAAAAAAGGGCTTTGTTACAATTGTGATAGTAGATGCACAAAAGGTCATAAGTGTGCTGAGAAGAAATTATTTTACATAGAGTATGAAGAGGAGGAAGAAAAGGAACAAGAAACAGCAAAAGAAGAGGATATGCGCCAGGACCAAACCCTAGAGAAAGAAGAAATGAATCCGATCATATCTTGTAAAGCATTGGCAAGAATTACCACTCCTCAAAATCTCAAGATAGAAGGACATATCAAGAAGAAAAAGGTTCAAGAAGTGAAATATCACATCGAGAAAGAAGAAATGAATCAAACCATATCTTGTAATGTATTAGCCAGAATTACCACTCCTCAAACTATCAAGATAGAAGGAGATGTCAAGAAGAAAAATGTTCAAGAAGTGAAAGATCACATCGAGCATCAAGAAATGAATCTGACCATATCTTGTAAAGCTTTGGAAGAAATTACCACTCCATAAACTCTCAAGATAGAAGGACACATCAAGAAGAAGAAGGTTCAAATAGTGAAATATCAGGAAGAAAAGTATCAAGAAACATCAAAAGAAAAGGATACTCACCAAGAACCAACCCTAGAGAAAGAAGAAATGAATCCGACCATATCTTGTAATGCATTCGTTGGAATTACCACTCCTCAAATGGTAAAGATAGAAGGACATTTCAAGAATAAAAAGGTAATAGTGTTGATTTATTCGGGTAGTACCCATAATTTTATTAATTGTAAGATAGCCAAGGACTTGAATTACTTCCTAGATCCAACACCAGAGTGGAAAGTGACGGTTGTAAGTGGAGGAACCATAAATTGCTTTGGAAAGTGCCATAATATCTAGCTATCCATGGGAGAATATGTATTGAATAGACCAATGTTTTCTGTTCTAATGGGTGGTGCTGATGTTGTACTAGGAGTCCAATGGCTACAATCCTTGGGTACAATAGCTTTTAATTTTCAAGAAATTTTTATGACATTTTCCTTGGAAGGAAAGGAAATTGAATTAAGGGGTATCACAGGGAAACAAAGAAATATAATCAACTATGACAGAATGAAAAAGCTTCTAAAGAAAGAACAACAAGGTGTAATTGCACAATTATATTCGCTAACTGTTCACATATCGAAATCATGTATTTCTCCAGATCTCAAAAAAGTCTTGGACAATCATTCTAAGGTATTTATGACTCCCAAAGGTCTCCCACATATTCGTGATCATGATCATGCTATTCATTTTATTCCAGGATGTGTTCCTCCAAACGTTAAGCCTTATAGATATCCATATGCCCAAAGGAGTGAAATTGAACATATGGTTGCAAAAATGGTAGAGGTTGGTACAATTATCCAACCAAATTTGATAAACAAAGGAAGTTATGAATGGAAGAATGGCGAAGCAGGGTGGGAACTCATTCAAAAGTTGTCGAATATCCCAATTCCAACAATATTTCCAGATCTTAACAAGGAAGGAAAAAGCATATTGGAACCTGAAGAATTTACAGAACCAAGAAGTCGAAGGCTATGAAATCAATCAATTTCAAAGCATATCATCAAGTGGAAGAACTTACATGTTGAATATTTCACATGGAAGGATAAGAATTTTATACAAAAGCATCAAGAACTACTCAAGCGTTGAGAAAAACACTTTTTGAAGGAGAGGGGCATGTTAGGCCCCTATAATACTAGTGTAACCTCTTATTGTTATTAGTACAAGCCCCTTATTATATTTTTGTACCCATGTAGTTCTCACATTGTTATTATTGTGCGCTTACATTATTATTGTTATGTCAGCTCTAGTTATATTATGACCCCTTAGACTCCTATATATAGAAAGGAGGTCTTGTCATCTGTATCATCCAAGAATTGTTCATCTGTGTAATGTAAAGGAGGTTTCCCCCTCAAAGAGGCTGAATTCTAAGTCGTTCAACTATATTTTCTATCTTTTTGTGAGTTGGTTTCATAACATCTTACGTTTTAAAGAAGATACCATGTAATGGAAATGTTTCATGGAATATGCAATCTTTCATATATTTCAATGCAAGATGTATGTTTCAAGGAATATTGTGTAAGGTAGCCTGGTGTTTTTTGGAATGGGTTGTGATAGGATATGTAATACCAATTATGGGCCCACTTGTGGAAAGGAACAATTCCTAGGGACAATTGCATAGGAGGATTATTTGAAGGAAAATTTGGAATACTATTTGTCTTTATATGCTACTTATTCTTACTGAAAGGTAGATTCAAAGTGACCCAATCAATGTCAAAGGGTTCTCTGAACTTGATCCTTGAGGTTTGAAATCAATGGACCTCAAAACAAAGATCAAATTTGGCTAAGGTTCGATTCAAGTTTGCTTTCCTATGTTTGGTTCAACCTCATTCTCTTTTAGTAAATATTTTTCAACATGTTTTCAGATGGCAGTCAAATGAAATGCTATGAAATGTACTCCTGGACCTCCATACATACGTCAAATGTGCTATTTGTGATTCTTTCGATGTATATGACTATGGATGGTGTGGATTCATGGTTACATAAGCCACCAATTGTCAATCATCGTTAATATTTGAAATCATTAACTAAGTCACCAATTGGCAATTGTGATTTTAATAAGAGATAGTTAAATAAGTTGTTGGTCATGCAATAAATTAAATATATATATATGTATTATATAAATATAATACGACATAGATAAAAATTACTTTCTATAATATAATTTTTATTATTATAATATATAAATATAAATATATCCAAACTTAATGGAAAACCTTATCCAAATCTTTTCAAAAAATTCGAAAGAGACTATGTAATGGAAATGTTTCATGGAATATGCAATCTTTGTGTATTTCAATGGAAGAGTTTTCCAAACCTTTTTAGAAAATTCGAAAGAGACTATGTAATGGAAATGTTTCATAGAATATGCAATATTTGTATATTTCAATGGAAGATGTGTGTTTCAAGGAAAAGACTGTAAGGTAGCTTGGTCTCTTTGGGAATGGGATGTAATAGGATATGTAATGTTAACTATGGACCCACTTGTGGAAAGGAAAAATTCCTAGGGACAAATGCGTAATATGATTTTTTGGAAGCAAATTTGGAGTACTATTTGTATTTCTATGCCACTTATTCTTATTGAAAGGTAGATTCAAAGAAACCTGATCAATGTCAGAGGGTTCCTTGAACTTAGATCCTCGAGGTTTGAAAATCGATGAACCTCAAAACAAAAATCATATTTGGCTAAAGTTTGATTCAGTTTTTCTTTCCTCTATTTGGTTCAACCTCATTGCCTTTTAATAGATAATTTTCAACACGTATATATATCTTAACATAATGGAAATTCTGAATTTGAATCGAACCGAATCATTGCCAAACTTGAATTGTGTGACATAGCCTTTAATTAAGACTCCTTGAAGTTGAATTCAGTATCAACTTTCGAAGTCAAGTTAGTGGGTATTATTGTATAATACAACCAAAGTAGACTTTGGGAATGGATATTGATCCATTCAAGGTTGGAGCTAAGGCTCTTGAAACTTCTTAGAACTTGATCCTTGAGAAGATAGATGAACCTCAAAACAAAGTTCAAATTTGGCGAAGGTTCTATTCAAGTTTTGCTTTCATTGGTTTGGTTCAACCTTGTTCTCTCTTAATAAATAATTTTCAACATGTTTTTAGATGACAATCAAATGAAATGTTATGAAATGTGCCTGTCGGCCTCCATACATACATCAAATGTTCCATTTGTGATTCTTTTTATGTATATGACTATGGACGTTGTGGATGCAAGGTTAGATAAGCAACTAGTTGTTAATCATCTTTAATATTTGAAGTCATTAACTAAGCCACCAACTGGAAATTGTGATTTTAATAAGAGATAAATAAGTTGTTGGTTGTGCTAATAAATTATAATTACATCTTTATTATATTATATAAATA
>APFE031398506.1:1853-34054 GCA_000404065.3 Pinus taeda | reverse complement strand
ACCAGACTATCCCATGAATCTGGTAGAGAACACAACAAACTAATGCACTTATCTTCATCTAAAATTTTAATATCAACAGATAATAATTGACTTATCACAGTATTAAATGCATTCAGATGCTCTGTCACCGAGTCTCCATCTTTCATCCTCAGGTTATACAACTTTTTCCGTAGGAACAGTTTATTCAACAAAGACTTAGATTGGTACAATGTCCCTAACTTGTCCCACAAAGCCTTCGCCATATCTTCCCCTGATACATTCAACAATACTGAATCTGAGACACACAATCGTATTGTGCTCTTTGACTTCCGATCCAACTTCTTCCATTCTTCATCGGACACTCCCATTGGTTTAGTACCCAGATCTACTGTGATCCACTAATTTTTATCCACCAACAGATCCTCCATCTTGAGTTTCCACAACTCAAAACTCTGACGATTAAATTTCTCGATCTCTATCTTTCCACTGCTTGCCATCTTCTTTCACCACCAGAATTGATCTCGCAAATCTCCCACTGAATAGGGTCTACCACAGGCCTGAGCGAAACCCCTAAGCAATAAAGGTGTCCCCTTGAATCCAAAACAGCTTTGAAACCAAATGTAGGTTTTAATCCCATACAGAAATTACTTGCATACGAATTCTAAAACACATAAAATAAAAAATGCGAGAGCATAACACATAAAATACATATACACAGAGATTTTCCCTTGGATCCTAAAACCGGGACTACCAGCTTGATTTTTCATTATGTTCCTTTCAATGTTACAATACATATTTATACATGTCGAAGCATCCAGTACCATGGACCGAAAACCATCGCATCCAAAACCATGTGCGAAAATCCTGCACAAAACCATAGGTAGGTCTGCCCAACCTAATATAGGGTCCAAAAAGCAAAATTTTCTGGGTCCATAGAGGGGGGTTACCTACACCCCTCAAACCCCCCGTGACCCCCCCACTACGCAATCAATGCAACGAAGGGGGGGCTCCGTGCCCCCTCTAACCCCTGGTTAACTACATGGGCTAGTCATGGAAAGAATATAACACAACCCAACAAATGGAAGAGACGGTTTAGATCCACCTTGTGTTCTTAAGCTCTGTGTTGACTCTTTAAAAGATTTAATGAATCCATCTGGTTATATAGTTTCGTGATATGGCATGAGTAGATCGTTGTGATTGGGTTAATATAGATGCTAAGTTATTATACTTTGGTCTCTTTTGTTTGATATGACTCCTCTGGTGTGTAATTCCACCCTCATCTAACTTCAGTCACGACACGTCTTAGGTGAGACTCCTTACCCTCTCTAGGTATGGTGAAAATACCAACGTTTCTCTAGACTACAATGGAGCCTTGTTGGCCCCTTGTGCCTGAACCCAGGGTGTCAACCCTGCTATCATTTTTGTGCCAACAAATGGTTCTGTTTCTGGGACATGAAATCAAAAAGGAGGTTTTGGAATATGGTATCGAGGATTTTTAAGAAGGAAAATGAAACCGATGGGATGACCAAGTGGATCAGTTTGTATCTTAGCAAGCTCTATTTCACAACTAAGTTGTTGCGAAATTCAAAGAAAAAGTTGTATACTCAAACGCTACAAGTGATCAGTACAAGATCTTCTAGTTTCATTTCCCAAAGGAATTGTACAATTGGTTGTGGTTGTAAGTGAAACGTAGGTCAGGAGGACAGACATTGTCTCATCACGACTGGACTCCTATGGATCTCGTGGCGCTCTACTGTCATGACACGGATCTGATAAGAGCAGTAGATTTATGGGTGAAAACTACATTGGAGGAGTTTTTTGTCGAGTTCGCAGCAAAAATCTACTAGTCCTTTTCAAAATCTTAAGTTGTGTTTCAGGTGGGGTTAAGAGGAAAGTTGTTGAAAGAAGTACCTCTCTGGAGTAAAGTCTTAATGGTGGAAGAAGGCCTGCTTATATTCCAATTTTTAAGCATGGCAGCATAAACCCCTAGTCCTCGGGGAAGGATCTAAGGGGGGAACTGATACCAAGCAGGGGATCATGACGCCCTTAGAAGGATGGACGTAGAGGATTCACGAAGGGATAGGGAAGTGAGAGTGTAGAGGAGGGCATGGATAGCGGATAAATGGCAAGAAAGGGCCTTGCAGGCAATTAAAAGGTAGTCGGAGGAACTACACCAAGCAGGAGTGGTGTTGAGGATCCCATAAGAGGAAGATAGGATGGAGAATAACTCATAGAAATGGATAGAGACAGCAAGGACTGTTGGAAGTCTAGAGGGTGATAGGAGCCCTCCGTCAACAGTTGCAAAGAAGGGGTCCAATGGAATTGGTCACGTTGACTCAGAGGAAGATGTGGAGGATGAGATGTGCTTTGTGATGAGGATATTGTTCTGGGAGGATGATGTGTCTGAAAGAATCAAAGATCCAACCCCCTAAAGCTTAGGTAGCATCCCCCTTGACCTTCCCCTAGTACTCTACAATAGTCCTGGTAAATTTATTTCTAAGTTGCTTAAGACAATAATAGTGCATAGTGTGCATGTTAACTATAAGAATGGTACAACTAGTAGTAGTGGAAATAGTATCAATAATAATATCATATTACAAGGATCTCAACAGCCAAGATCGTAAGGTTTTTTTCTCCTAGCGTGAACCTAGTCTATAATTGCGAGGTCATTTACAAGATGTCTAGAATTCTCCAGTAGAGGGAAAGAAGGCGTGGAGCAACATTGGTACCTATTTGAGGCTATCTGGAGGGCTCGCCAGATCCCTGACAATGTAAATTTGATAGAATTCCATACCACTCTCAGGGAAAGGGACCTAAGGTGGTTCATCAAGTGGTCGGAGTTACACTAAAACCCGATGGTAGATGAAATTAAAAAAGAGTTTTTACAAGAATTCAAAATTCCCTAGACAGATCAATAATGGTTGTCGAAGTTGTGGGAAATAAAGAAATGGGAGGGAGAAAATGCTTGGGAACTAGTGCAAAGGTTTAAAGGCACAATTGGTAATCTCAACTATACCATACATTCAAATCACCAGAGGGATTAGTTCATCAAATCCCTATTACCCCTCACCTGGATGCTACTAACACAACAAAAAATCGAGACATTGTAGGAAGCCCTAGAGAAAGAAACCCAAATAGAGGCTATGGCGGGGTATTTTCATGAATATCAAGGGGAAGCTACTTCACATGACCCCTCTATCTTGGGTATCCAACAACAAATTGCAAGTTTAATGGAGAAGCTGAAATATCTACAGTGAGCATGCCTAGCAAGACTTGAAGGTGTGGTGTACCAACTGCCTCGTGGAGGTTCACATTGCCACGGAGTTCTCGAGGCTGAGGGGTACGGGTTCCACATCAAGGCCAAGGGGACCATTGGGGGCCCCGCCTAGAGTACGATTCGTAGTGGTAGGGTCGCAAGGCACATTTCTAGGCCGCAACCAACCAAAGTACTGTGAAGTGTGTAGGGGGTATGGACACCCACTACACTTATGCTAATATTGAAGAAGTATTTGAATGTCTCAAATAACAAATATTGTGATTTATACGCATCCACAACCCACCACAAGGACTAGTGCCGAGTGTTGGATGCGCTAGCAGATCGGCTAGACCGTTTGACCTTAAGGATCAACGAGATTGTTCGCGGTGGTCGAGGAGGAGGAGGGATGAGAGGAGGAAGGGTAAGAGGCAGGGAACCCATCTGATGTTACAAGTATGACCAAGAGGGACATGTTGCACAGGACTACTCCATACCAAGGAGACCCTGGTGCTCATAGTGCAGGGTCAATGCCACGCAACGGAGGATTGCCTGAAGTTGATATCAAGATGGGAGGAGCAAAATAGGAAACAAGGGACGAATATGATCAATCCAGAACCCAGGGTTAGAGAGGTAGCCCCACTATCTAACATAAACATAGTTACCCATAGTAGAAAAAAGATGGGGGTTGACCAGGGCGCTCTAGACCAACCCACAATCATCCAAGTAGCCTTGCCAAAGTGACCATATAACCCTGAGCAGTAAAAGCAGTACTACAAAGGAGCAACCAAATTGTTGACAATTTGGCTGAAAGCACAGGCCCATCAAGAGCACAAGAAGAGTCTTGTAAGGATAAGCATTCATATCTTCAAAAATCTACCAATACCAAACCTATTAAGGAGTGGTTCAGGCTATTCCTGCAGATTGTCAACGATGAGAAGATGTTGGGGAAACTACGAAAAATCCTGGGGGCAGCCATACCAGAAGAAGAAACTGAAGGGGGGGTGATCTCTACCAACTTCCCTGAAAGGCACACCAAGAGGGTAAGGATAAATAAGAAGAGAACGGGCAGGGAATTCATAATTGATGCCCAGATTGTCAGATTCCAAATTAAGGACACTATGTTAGACTTGGGTTCCGACGACAACATCCTGCCAAGAAACACATGGGAGGCAATGGTGAAACCTAAACTAACATTCTCACCAATCTAGTTGTGAATGGCCAATCAATATTGTATACTTTTGATTGGGAGACTGGAGGGCGTGGAGGTGGATGTAGCAGGAGTAAAAACACATGCAGATTTTGAAGTGATCGATATAATGGGGGACAAAGATCCTTACCCGGCACTGCTAGCTATTGACTGGGCCTATGAAAATTATGCCATTATAGATCTAAAGAAGGAGATAATGATATTTGAATTAGATGGGATAATATTCATCCAACCACTAAACCCATACCAAGGGCCCATATTCACAAAACCTGTAGAAGACAGAGAATATCTAGGGATGTTAAACCAACTCTATAGGTTAACAACGAGTAACAAAGAATATTACATCAACCCAACAACTGAAGTTTCGGTAAGCTAGAGGAGTATCTAGAGGTTTGAGGTTAGTTCATAAGCTACATGGGATACTAGGCAGCAAGGTGGATATGAGGTCAACACCAGACGTTGTGCTACGCTATGTCACATCAATTGGATCGGAACAAAGGTAAGAAAATTTTCCATTTTCAATGGTATAGACTCAATGGATATATTCCTTAATAAAATTGATGTAACCATAAGGGAGGAACATAAAATACCATTGTTATACATTGCACTACAAGTGACCCCATCATGATGGTGGGGGATCCACCGCAACTATCTTCGGGACTGGGAAATAATTAAGAGAGATATGAAGGAAAGATTCAAATAAGTGGGGGAATACCTGTAGGGATTATCAAAATATAAGGGGGAGTATGATCCCCAATAACACGTAGAAAACTGTAAGGACAGATGGAACCGAGAGGGGGTTCTGGAAGAGATTTAGTTTCACAGGTTCATACACACATTGGGTACATTTTTTTATACAACCAACTCACAAAATAAAAGAAAGGATAGATCAATGACTTCAAAATCAACCTCTTCGAGGGGGAAACCTCCTTTACATTACACAAATGAATAATTATTGGATGATACAAATGAAAAGACCTCCTTTCTATATATAGGAGTCTAAGGGGTCACAATATAATCAGAGTCGACATAATAATAATAATCTAAGGGCACAACAATAAAAATAGTGGGCTTCTAAGGGAATAATAATAACAATATGGGGACTACATGGGCGCAACAATAAAATAAGGGGGTTGCACTAATAACAATAAGGGGATACACTAGTAGTATAGGGACCTAACATGCCCCTCTCCTTCAAAAAAGTGTTTTCCTCAATGCTTGAGTAGTTCTGGATTCTTTTGTATAAAATTCTCATCCTCCCATGTGGAATCTTCAGTGGGTAAGTTGTTCCACTTGATGAGATACTCTGAAATTGATCAATTTCATAGTTGTCAATTTCTTGTTTATGTGACTGCTTCAAGTTCCAATATGATTTTTCCTTCCTCGTCAAGTTATGGAAATATTGTTTGAACTGGGAGCTTTTCACCTATAACCTTTTTTAAGCATGACACATGGAAAACTAGGTGCATTCGTGAAGATGCAGGAAGCTCCAATTTGTATGCCATAGTACCAATCTTTTGTAACACCTTGTACAGACCATAATACTTTGGTGATAATTTATTATCCTTCTTAGCTTGCTTGAGGGAAATTTGTTTGTATGGTTGTAATTGTAGAAATACCCAATCACCTACATCAAAACTTCTTTCACTGCGATGTTGATATGACTATTGTTTCATTCTATTATGTGCCAAAGTGAGGTTATCCTTTAAGAGTTGGAGAACTTGTTGTTGATGCTCGATGTGATATTCCACTGCTTGAACCTTAGAATTTTATCTTAAATATGATCTGACTCATGGTGGATGATATCCATAAAGTTCCATAAATGGGGTCATTTTTTCTGCAGTATGGAAGGAAGTGTTATACCACCATTCAGCCAAGAGAAACCACTTGACCCATTATGTCTTTTTATTTGATACAAAGCAACGAAGATATCCTTCCAAACATTTGTTCACTATCACAGTTTTCCCAAAAGATTGGGGATGATAAGATGAGCTATGAGCTAATTGAGTACCCAAATAAGAAAATAATTATGTCCAAAAATTTCCAGTGAAAATGGGATCTCTATCGCTTACAATAATCTTTGGGTTTCCATGTAGCTTTTGAATTGTTTCCATAAATGCAATAGCAATTGTACTGGCTTTAAATGGATGAGATAATGCACAAAAGTGTGCATACTTGGTAATTCCATCAACTACCACCATGAAGAAACTCTTTCCTTCAGAATTGGGTAAACCTGCGATAAAATCAATTTAAATATCCTCCCAATGTTGACTTGGAATGGATAAAAGTTGTAATAGACCCGGGGTCTTAATTGTCTCAACTTTATTTTGTTGGCAAACCAAACATTCTGCCACAAACTTTTGAATATCAGATTTAAGGTCATCCCAAAAAAAATTCTTCTTAGCCCTATGGTAAGTTTTTAAAAATCCTGAGTGCCCTCTGAAGGGAGAGATGTGCAATTCCAGAAGAATCTTTTGTTTGAGTTGGGAATTCTTCTAGAGGTATAAGAAATCTTTGTACCATAACGAATCATTTTTCCATCTAAATGTATCATATGTACTAGGATCTTGCTACAACTTTTGAATGTGTTCCCACACTTCTTCGTCATTCTTCAATTCAACCCTTGCTTCATTTATCCAATCTGGTTGGATAATAGAAATGGCACAAAATAATGCTTCAACCTCTTCATCCTTTCTTGAGAGTGCATCTGCAACAAAAAATTTCTTCCCTTTATTGTAGATGATTTCAAAGTCATAAACCAACATCTTTGTGACCCATTTTTGTTGCTCTTCTCAAGATAATCTTTGTTCTAGAAAGTATTTAAGACTATCATGATCCGTTTTTACCTTGAAGTGTCTTCCCATTAGGTAAGACCGCTATTTCTTAAGTGCATGTAGTATTGCCAACATTTCCTTCTCATAAATAGCTTTGTTTAAATACTTTCCTTTGATTGGACGACTTTCAAAAGCAAGGTCTTCCTTCTTGTATTAAAACAACACCAATTCCATTTCCTGAGGCATCACATTCCACAATAAAGGTTTTTGTGAAGTCTGGCATAGCTAAGACTAGTGCTTGGCACATTGCCTCTTTAAGATGTTCAAAGACCTTTGTTTCTTCTGGAGTCCAAGAAAATGCATCTTTCTTCAGTAATGTTGTTAGAGGTGTTGCTATTCATCCAATAATTCATTAATGGTGGGAATAGGAAATTTATGTTTAATAGTGAGCCTGTTGAGCTCCTTATAATATGGAGACATGCGCCATGATCCATCCTTCTTGTGCACCAATACCATTGGAGTAGAGAAAGAACTTTGACTAGGTTGAATTATACCAACCTCTAGCATTTCTGCAACCATGTGTTCAATTCATTCTTTTGGGCATATGGATATCTGTAAGGCCTAATGTTTAGAGGAACACTTCCTGGAATCAAATGAATAGAATGATCATGATCACAAATAGGTGGGAGGCCTTTGGGAGTATCAAATACCTTGGAATGTTCTCCAAAACATTTTGGAGATCTGTAGAAATAGATGATTTTGATGTGGGAACCTCTAGTGAACATAATTGTGCAATTATTTCCCGTTGTTCTTTCTTTATAATATTTGTCATGCTCTTTGACCTAATTATATTTCCCTATTTCCATGTGATACCCTTTAATTCAACTTCTTTTCCTTCAGAAAAAAAATAAAATAATAATAAAATAATAAAATAATTAATAAAAATTAAAAATTAAAATTAATTAATAATAATATAAATAAATATTCAAGAAAATTTCTTGAAAATTAAAAGTTATCATACCCAAAGATTGTAGCCATTGGACTCTTAGTCCAACATCAACACCACCCATTGGAAGGGAAAGGATTGAACTATTCAATACATATTCTCCCATGGATAGCTTGATATTATGGCACTTTCCAGAGAAAATTATGGTTCCTCCGTTTGCAACCATCACTTGACACTCTGGTGTTGGATATAGGAAGCAATTCAATTCCTTGGTTATCTTACAATGAACAAAATTATGGGTACTACCCGAATCAATCAACACTATTACCTTTTTCTTCTTGATATGTCCTTCTATCTTGAGGGTTTGCGGAGTGGTAATTCTTGCCAATGCATTACAATATATGGTCGGATTCATTTATTCTTTCTCTAGGGTTGGTTCCTGGTGTATATCCTCTTCTTTTGACGTTTCTTGTTCCTTTTCTTCCTCCTCTTCACAATCTAGGTAAAATAATTTCTTCTCAGCACACTTATGATCTTTAGTGTATTTTCTATCACAACTGTAACAAATCCCTTTTGATATTTTTTCTTCCAATTGTTGTGGTGTCAACCTTATAGGTTGTGGAAGGCTAGGGGAAGCAACACTTCCATTTTTATAGTTCTGAGTGGTAGGCTTCCTTGTTGCCATAATTTTGCTTTCAATTTTTCTTGCCAACCTGAATACCTTCTCTAATGAATCAGGTTCCCAAAGGCAAACCTCATGTTGGATGTTATCCTTTAAAGCCCCTATGAACACATCAATCTTATGCTCCTCTGGAATATATTTTACCCTTATATTCAATTTTTGGAAGTCCTCAATGTGCTCCACCATTGAACCCTTTTGTTTGATATTTATCAATTGGCTAAAGACGTTGTTGTTTTATCCTCATAATGTTCTATCATTTCCTCCATAAAAATTGACCAAGTGAAAATTTGTTTATGAGAGAAAACCCTTTGATACCATACAAACTGATTGGGTTCTAAATATAAAGTTGCAATGCATACCTTTTGTGTGTTTTGCACATTATGGAGATCAAAATATTGCTCCATCTGTAGTATCCATGTTACAGGATCCTTGCCATCAAACTTCCTCACACCGATCTCTAGAACATGGTGATACTTCAATCGAAAGTTAGATTCTACGAAATCATGATTAACATTACTTTTTTTCTCATCATGAGTTTCCTCTACTACCTTTTCACCATTAGGAAGCATTTCATGTAGCAACTTTGTCGTACCTCCTTTCAAACCTTCCATGTCTTTCTTCAAATATTCAATGTTTCCTTTCAGTTTTTCTTCTAAATTATCCATCTTAGCTTCCACGCCATCCATCTTAGCTTCCACGCCATCCATTTTAGCTTCCACGTTATTCATCTTAGCTTCCATGCCATCCATCTTAGCTTCCATTCCTTTATTTAAACCATCCATGTTAGCTTCTGTTACTTTTTTTGAGAGTGAAATTTGTTGCACTTGGTCTCATAATTTTGATATATCATGTTGCATTTCCTCCTCTTCTTCATGAGTCATGGTAGAAATTTCAGGTTGATTACTAGGTGTTTCCATTTTCTTTCTTTGGTTCATCAATTAATGATAATTATTCTTCACTATTCCCTTTCAATCACTTCAAACTAATTTTTCAAACCAACTTATGCAAATTAAAAAAAAAAAACTACACACTTTTTTCTCTTTGTAGGAGCTCGATATTGAATCTGTTGTATTTCTGTAATTTCAGATCTTCAAGGTCCTCTTTCTAACCCCACTCATCTGATCAATATTGGATTCTTCAAGAAAGGGTTATGTCAAATCTCCCACGATGACCTAATTATAGACTAGTTTAGTAGAGTGAAGTTGTACAACCTTCCATGTGTCACTATTTCGACCTTCGGACCTAAAAACGCTACACAGAAAACTATACACCGTTATATTTTTGTAACTTCTTATGAGATTCCAATATGAGGTTCATAGAGAAATTTATGATGATTTTCCCAAGGTCCCCTGTTTGGGATGTAATTCAAGGGCCTGCAAAAACCCTAACTTTCTTGGACCATATCTCCAAAAATATAGCCAAAAAAGACCTGAAAGTCGGATCCGAGGTTCATCAAGATTTCATTTCAAATGGGTTTTAATTTCAGCTTCTGAAACTTTGTAGAAAAAACATTATAGTGAAAATTCCTCGATGACTTGTATGGAGCAACAAAACCCTAGAATCCAAACCTCTGATACCAAATGTTATGCAAACAGCTCACAAAATAGAAAAAAAGATAGATCGGTGACTTCAAAATCAGCCTCTTCGTGGGGGAAATCTCCTTTACATTACACAAATGAATAATTCTCGGATGATACAAATGACTATATCTCCTTTCTATATATAAGATTCTAAGGGGTCATAATATAATCAGAGTCGATATAACAATAATATTCTAAGGGCACAACAATAAAAATAGTGGGCTTCTAAGGGGAAAAAAAATAACAATATGGGGACTACATGGGCACAACAATAAAATAAGGGGGTTTCACTAATAACAATAATGGGTTACACTAGTAGTATATGGACCTAACACATTTCTTAAATACTAGTACATACTAGAAGAAATAAGGAGGCAAACAGGAGAATGGGATGCCATGGAAGAACAATTTTTTAGTAGTTTCTCTTTCAAGGACAACGATACAAGGATAAAAGAGGCATTGCATTCTATCAAACAAGTCTTCCTTATAGTAGGCCAACTCTAAGACAGATGCATTGACCAGAGAATCTTACAGGACTTCTATGAGTCTAGATATCCGGAAGTGATGGCCTGTGGGAAGGTGGACAGAGAACCATATGAGGACAACCTAGAAGGGTTATGGCACCTGAAATTTCATGAAACTAAAGGGGAAATATATATATATAGGAGGGACCCATAATGTATGCTCCACACTTTCTCCCAGTGAAGTTGTGGAAGCACAACATTGGCACGGAGGACAAACCTAAGCTGGCATTAATCGGAGACTATTGAGATAAACAAACAACAAAATAAATCTTCATTCTCTTAAGGGAGTACAAAGATCTATTTCCCTCTTTATTTTGGAGCTAAAATGGATTAAGGGATACATATGAGAAATTAAAATTGTGTTGAAGCACGATGAAAATCTGGTGAAGCATAGGCCATACAGGTTGAACCCAAGGATCAAAGAGAAGGTAAAGAAAGAGAGGCGGGACTTATTTTCTCGATGGATGAGGTAGAATGGTCAGCCTAATATTAATAGGGAACAAAAAGGATGCCATGGAGATAATAATATTTGTAGAATATTGCAACCTTAATAATTCTTATGTGCATGACCCATTCCCCACACCATTCAGCGATGAGGTCGTAGACAATGTCATGGTGAATGAGGCATATTCCTTCATAGATGGATTCTCGGGTTACCATCAAGTCAAAATAGTTGAAGAAGACAAGAAGAAAACTATTTTTACTACAAAATCAGGGTCGTATGCCTACCATGTGATACCATTCAGTCTTAAGAATGTGCCTACATTGTTCTCTAGAATTGTCATTCCAACATTCAGAGACTACATCCACGGGTTCTTGGAGGTACACATGGATGACTGGACAGTATAAATCATGTTGAAGAAACACTCAAGCCTTCTTAGGATAATGTTTTATCACTGCAAACAATTAAGAATATATTTGAATCTAAAGAAATGCATATTTTCAGTTCCGTTTGGCACACTTTTGGGCATATTGTGTGCAAGGACGCGGTATGCGTACATCCTGTCAAGGTTGCGGAAATCATCAACATAGACCCACTGGTCAATGTTAATCAACTTATATCGACATTAGGGTACACTGGGTACTATCAAAGATTCATCTACAACTATGCCCCCATCATTGTGCATATGAGAAGTTATTAAGGAAGGCGGAAGCATTCACACAGTTAGAGGAGTATCAAGTCGCACTAAACATACTAAAGGAGAGGTTGGTAAGTGCTTCAATTTTAGTCTATCCCAACTGGATTAATCATTTCCATGTCCATATTGATGCATCAGACATTGCTCTGGGAGCATTATTGGCATAGCCAGGAGAAGGAAGGTTAGACCATCCAATATGTTTTTCCAGCAGGAAATTATCAACTGCATAAAATAATTACACCATGACAGAGAGTGAAGAACTAGCTATGGTCTACTCCCTTCAAAAGTTTAGACACTACTTACTTGGAGGCCCATTTAAGTTCCTTACAGACCATTACGCATTCAAATACCTGGTCAATAAGCATGTACTAGAGGGACAAATATGCAAATGGTTGTTATTGTTTCAGTAATTTACTTTTGAAGCCATCGTCAAACCAGGTCGGTTGAATGTTGGGCCTAGTCACCTTTCAAGGTTGGAATCGGGAGAAAGTAGGGATTCCCTGGATGACCAGCTACCCAACGTCGATTTATTTAGAGTGGAAGCAATACCTAGTTATTTAGAAGAGATCCCAACCTTCCTAACCACTGGGAAATTCCCAAAGGAGTTCACGAAAACGCAAAGAAGATACATGGTCATGTGAGGATTCGATTACCGACTTATTGCAGGACACCTATACAAAATGGTGTTAGATCAGGTTTTGTGGCAGTGTGTCCTCCAACACGAGTGACAAGACATCTTATGGGAATGCCACTCAGGAGTTCCAGGTGGCCACGTAGGGGGGAAAGCCACTGCAAGGAAGGTTTTGCAGGCAGGGCTATGGTGGCCAATAGTATATAAGGATGCCAAAGGGTATGCTAAGAGATGTGATGTGTGCCAGAGAGTTGGGAAACCATCACATCACAATGAGATCCCACTACAGCTCGTACGTGCCTTATAGATATTTGAAAAGTTTCCAATTGATTTCATAGGTCTGATCAATCCGTCGACATGTCACATTTAGTTCAGGTACATAATCACGATGACAATTTACCTCACAAGATGGGCTAAGGCAGCACTGGTGAATGAATACATGGCAAACATAGCTGTAAGGTTTATATTTGAAAATATCATCTCAAGGCTCAGGTACCCTAGGAGTTTGAAAAGTGATCAAGGAAATCACTTCATCAATGAAACAATTGCTTCTCTATTACAGAACTTCATGATACAGCATCACAAGAGAAACCCATATCACTCGCAAGATAATGGAACTGTATAAGCATTCAAAAATATACTTTAAAACATATTAACTAAGGTGTGTTTGGAAAATAGGGATTATTGGGATGAAAGGGTGCGAACCACGCTATGTTCATACCACACAATAGTGAAGAAACGACACAAACAAACGCCATTCCAATTGGTGTATGTATGAGAAGTCATTGTGATGGTAGAGTTCTCAATCCCAAACATCTTCATCACCCAGCCCACAAGAATTCCAAAAGAAGCATCACTCCAAAAGCGATTGGAGGATCTATTGGAACTGGATGAGGAAAGGATTCTAGCAGATTTTCCCAGTTAGTCGAGCAAAAAAGATAGAAAGAATGCCATGACAAACACATCAAGAAAAAATCCTTCACAGTCGAGGGGCATGTCTTATCATATGACATCAAGCTCCAAAAATTTTCAGGCAAGCCACAAATGCATTCGGTAGGGTCGTTTATAGTTGCAAAGATCAAGGAGTCTGGAGCTGTCAAGCTCACGCAACTAGATGCAGTATCGCTATCAAGTTGGGTGAATGGTGCACACCTGGATTCCACAAATCAAAGATTGTCATTCAAAATTTATTGGGTCTTTGAAAAGAGACCATAGGTAGGATTAGGAAAATCCAGTGGGAGCTAGTTAGTTGATTTAGAATGAGTTTAGTTAGTTAGTTATCCCATTGTCAAATTATTCTTAATAAACAAAACTGGGACATCAAGTTTAGTTGCGGCTTCCATGTCACCACACCACAACTGATTGTGGTCGGGGGGGTAAGTCACACATGCTAGGAGTCTTTTCCATAATAATTAGACATTAATACCGTTGTCAACCTGAATTTCCATAGAATCTTTCCCATTATAGAAAAAATTAATTCCTAAACGTCTGTCACTACGCTAGCATAATTACCATCCGCTCCACCTTGTCTTTTCCATAAGTACGTAATCCAAGTCAGGTCCATCTCAGTTGATGGTGGATTAACACGTTCAAGTATGCATAAGAAATTTGTCGTAATAATTAGTTAACGAGTCTCGTGAGAAATTTCGTGTCAAGTTGATCTACTTATTTTGCGTGGATATGTCGAAGTTCTCAAAGTTTGAAGCTAAGGTGATAGAGTCACTCAAGTCGCAGTAAAGTTCTCATTTTTGTCATCCAAGAATTAATTATCAGCCTCCATTAATTTTAGTCTACCAGTGATGTTCCAATATGACAAAGCCAATTCTTTTCATTCCTGAAGACAGGTTGGATGATAGGATTTCAATTACAGAGTCGCCCTATGGAAAATAAAATAAGACCACGCTCATCAACAATGATTTGTTAGATTTTTTTCAATTCCCGACCTTGAATAGGGCAGTATATACAGAAACAATCACAAAGGAGGATGGGACAACAATAGTTAAGGTCAAGGTTGCATACAGGGGAATTTAGCATTCAACACTATTAAATTTGAGGAGTTTTCCCATGTTTGGAATGACTCTCGCTGCAATGCAGTGCAATAAAATTTTCATCAATAAGATGCATGGTGGGTAGCTCTAGCTCGATAAGGAGTACCCAATTCATGCGGTTGATATTCAGTGATTCACAGGTTTATCAGCAACAGGGGATGTAGTTTCGACGACATTCCAGACGAACTCAAAAAGAGAAAAGAAGGAAGGAGATGTCAACTACTATGGAAAGTACAACACCAAGAGAGGAGGGAAGGGAGAAAAAATCAACCTCATCAACAAGGAACATTTTAAATTTTCATACTACATGATCGCAGGGAAGTTGATACACCATTTTTCAAGGAATGAATGCTAAACACAATATTAGTTGAGGAGCATTGTGCAGAGGGTGCCCAACTAAACTGGTGTGTGTTTCTACTAAATGAGTTGTTTGAGTCCTACAAATATATTTGTAAGAATAGCACTAAATTCATATGCGGCTATCTAGTGATGACTCTGGCGATGTGGAAGTGGTGCCTACCAGAGGGGAGGGACCTGGTGCCTATCTCAGACGACCAACCCTTATCTCTCTGGTATACACCATGGAGGATGTCAGGAGACCCGAGCAACAAGAAAATCAATGAAGCTTCTTTTGGATGATGGTATGTTAAGATTCTTGAGGTGATAAGGGCCACTGAAAGAATCCCTAGGGCATTGATCAATGTGTACTCAGCATCAATCTGGTTTGGGGTCACTCATGGGAATACCTTCATCATGCCTCATTACATTCACATGCACACCTTCTAGATGTAGGCCAAGAAATTCGCGCTATCAGTTGAAGTGTTCCATGAGGAGGTCGGTTCATGGCCAAGGGTCGCATGTGATATTAGAGAAGGAAAGTACCTATACTTATTTGGTGGGATGGTATCACATTCGTTTCCAAGAGAGATAGTTATGGAAACTAGGAATAGGATGGCAAAGCACAAGTTACGATTGATTTTCACTCAAAGGAAGAAGCAAATGAGCTTTCTCAAGCAAACCATTGCGAGCTTAACCAACTCATCAGGTTCGGGTCCTAACTCTATTGAATTGCAAGGTTTTATGTAGCTGAACCCTCTGGTCACCACACCCCTTGTTGTTTCCATACTGCATGTAGGACCTCATTCACAGTCCAAGTTGACCATTCCCAAACCCAGGAAAACAAAAATAACTAAGCCTCTAGGTAGACCCTATAGTGCCTATAGTCGACCTCACCATCGAGGGACCCCAGACCGCCGTGGCCTCCCCAATTGTAGAACAATGCCCACCCTCCACCTCCACCATTTCACCGAGTTCGTGAGATCCATCCCTACATACAACATACACTTCTGTAACCCTGTGAGATACCATTCCCTTCGGGGCATGGCTAGGAACAAAAGGTATGGAGGTTGACTTTGTCGTTCAGTCTACCATAACACTCCCCAGTGGGGAAAACATCACCACCTCCATGATATCCCTGCCATTAGATTTGGGCCCATTACTGAGCGCAATGCTCACCACCTCACAACCACTGGCTATAGTTATCGAGCCCTTTTCCCCCTTTTATTTACATTTCCCTATTGTTCCAAATCCACTTTCTATCCCTGCAATGCCCTAATTTGTAGAACCCTCGTAACAAGCCACCTCGCCCCAATTCCATTCTGATAAGTTTGTTACTAGTGGGTAACCTTTACAGAGAAGATTCTTGCACCCATCTACTATGAAACAAGATAACCTTCAGACCTAGTTGTTAGCATAGTTGTTTAGTTTCATACAACAAGCCACGCAATGGGTGGAACAAATTCATAATCACCCTATCACCGACCACGAGCAGCAAAAGCATAAAATCACTGTCCTTATATTTGAAAGAGACCAACTCTGCCAAAGGAAACAACAACTTTAGCCACAATTGATTAGATAACTTTGTAGTACCAGATGCTATGGTAGGTCATTGTTGATGTAGTCATTGAAACTCCAGAGGACTTTTCCACTTGCACCATGGTCGAATGTTGCGACCACATCCAATATGCATGCATCGAACTTATCTCCACCAACAAATAACTCAGACAGAGCCTCGACACTACAAGGCACTGCCTGATCCTTCCACGACCTATATTGATGAGATTGACTAAAAGATCATTTTTGTTGTCGCTCTGAAAGCCTCCATTTTTTACACTCTTAACAATGGGTGCATACTGATGCACCAAATCCATGGCTGGTTCGGTAGTCTAGCAAAACAAAATCAACCATTCTACCCACTCTGGCAACAAATTCAGCGGCTCCTTGTCGACATCAAGAACTCTAAGGAAAAATATCAGCAGAATAAGTTTGAATCAGAGGTAGCCTCTCTAGAAGTCCGTGTCCAGCAAATCAAGGATGAGTTAGTGAAGATAAAATAGAAGATGTGGGATCTCCGACCATCGGTCGACACCCATGTGAACACTCTGTGAGAGCTCAGTGATGAAATGGAGAAGAAATGGGCTTCCCTATTGAGTAATCTGCCAGCCTAGCCAACTTCTAACATGACAATAGAGTTCATCAAGCAAGCTTATGCAATTATCATACCTTGGAAAGCAGCACTTGACGACTACACACAATTCCACCACGACACAATTGTTGTCGTACCAGAGTTGGGGCCTCTGTTTGGAAAATAATGCCAACAAGAAGCAGTAGCAGCATAGTAAGAAGCAATAGCGGCACAGAAAGAAGTGGCAGCAGTGTCAATAGAAACAACCATGTTAGCAATAGCAGAGGCACCAACAGAAATGTCAATCACACCAATAACACCAATAGCACCGACAGCACCAAGGGAAGATTGACTCAGGGACGAGTCAATGGAATGTGGTCGGGGCCTGTTGGGGCCTTTATTTTGATATTTTGTGGACAAAGAAGTCAATGACAAGTGACAGGGACGACTGTTGGAGTTGCGGAGTTGACATCCAAGGGAAGAATAGAAACTGGAAGATGACTGGTAGCCGCGAAAATGTGGCGGGAAGGAGCAGGGACAGCTGAGCAAGGAGAGAAAAAAGGTAGCCAAGAATGAAGGAAGGTGAGCAGAAGGAAGGAAAAACTGACAGTATGAGCACATGGCAAAGGGTAAAAATCAGAAGAAAGAGCAAAGGAGGATTGTTGTTAGTCAGTCGAGTGAGCCTGTGATAGTTAGTCTTCCTATGTTGCAAAGGAATGTAAAAAATTCCATGGTCATGTCTGTGTCTGGTTATGTTGGTTATGTTATTCATGTTAATCAAGCCTTGAGCCTTATGTACCGCTTTATGTTATGCTAATGGAAGAGACGGTTCAGATCCACCTTGTGTTCTTAAGCTTTGTGTTGACTCTTTAAAAAAATTAATGAATGCATCTAGTTATATAGTTTCCTAATATGGATGAGTAGATCATTGTGGTTGGGTTAATATAGATGCTAAGTTATTATACTTTGATCTCTTCTCTTTGATATGACTCCTCTGGCACCTAATTCCACTCTCATACAACTTCAGTCACAACACGCCTTAGGTAAGACTATGCTAGTGTTTCTCTAGACTACATTCGATCCTTTTGGCCCCTAATGCCCGAAACCAGGGTCTCAACCCTGCTATCATTTTCGTGCCAACATGTGTCAATGAGTAAGAAAACACAATGAGTAATATATCAAATTGCAAATGCATGAAGGGTATTTCAATTGACTAGGGAATAGTTTTAATGAATATATGTATCACATAGCATATTACATTCGAACTAGCTCAGCATTGGTTACTTTCTTCAATGATTTTTTATTTTTACAGTCCAACAACAGAAATTGTTGTAGCATGCCTTTCTCATTTTTTAAATTTGACTTCATTGTGGACAATTCATAGCCTCAAATAGAATACATGTATAAAAATATATTTGTTTAAGCAATTAGACAAATTGAAAAACATTGTAGTTGCTAATACATTAAAAACCCAACAAACAACATAAGGGAATGGACATTGATTTTTAGTTATGTAAAAACCCAAGCTTTTGTTCTACCATTTATCCCCATGAACTAGAAGTCATTGTATATGATTATTAGTTTCTATAAAAAAACAAACTTGTAAATTGATTTCAGTTCACAACCATTATTTTAACTCGAACAATGCAACTAGATTTCAATAACATAGCAACTAAATACTATGAAACAATAGAGATTTTTTTACCTTATAAATGTAATTTGGGATAACTAGCTTGAAATGGAAATGCTTAATATTTATTAATCAAAAATATACAAAGGCCTTTATAATTTTTTTCTCTCTCTCTTACCCTTTAGAAATTCACTTATAAGGATAAAATAAATTCATTTTGGATCTCAGTGGAGGAAACCCCTTTTAATTTGTTGTGCAAGAGGATATAGGAAACACTAGGATTTTCTAGGGTAAGTGAAAATATAGGCATCTTTTCCATTTCATTTTCCTTTATTTCTTTGTTGATCTCATTCCTTTATAGGTTCTGATATTTATTTTTATTTTGTTAATTATCTAGTGCCACATTTGCAACTCAAAGTTCGTTGCCTTGAATGGGTAGTTGAATAAGTTGACATGTGGTCATTATAATAACTATTGAAACCTCCTAATTCATCCACTTCCATAACTTTGACTACTCTTTTGCAGCCTCTTCCTTTGAAGTGGATATCACTAGCTCTTTTTTATGGAATTATTCAAGATTAATCACAATGAGCAAATTTTCTAATGTTTAGTTTAGGTTTTCAGTGGTTGGCGGTTTATTTTTGAATTTTTTTTAAGACCTTTCACTTGCATATATGCATTATTTATTCTCTTGGATTGATTATATTTCTTAATAGTTTATTAATGATAAACCACATTGGTTGGTTCGAAATGTCTTTTTATGTGACCCATTTTTTCTCTTTGTGATTAATCTGGAAGAATTCCATCAAAAACATTATGAATCACAGAAGCTTGAACTCATAAATCATTAACTCTTCTTTTATAGCCTCTTCAACTTACTTAGCCTCTTCTTTTTTCTAATTATCTTTTATTAACCTGACTCATAAGCCATTCATTTTTCTTTGAATACTTTTTGGATCTTACCTCCCCACTAAAAGGCTTCTGGTCTCCAAAAGTTGGATTGTTGAGAAAATAGAAGCACTTGGACTCCATTTGCTTCTCCATATCCACCATTCCATCAACAAAGAAGATTTATTGTTTCTTGCTTATCTTATCTTCCCCTATTTTTTCTACTAGAGTTATTTTCTCTCCCTTTATGTACTTTGACAAAGTATGCTTTATCACCCTTGACCAAGTGATATTTATTCTGTCTCCTAAAAAAGTACCATCCCTATCCTACAAGTATTGGATACCAATCATCACTTTATAGCATCTAATTGTGCAACTTCACAATCTACTTCATCAAGATATCTAGCATTAATGTCAAACTTGATTTTACATCTTTGAGTGATTCTCATACCAAATCTCATTTGCAACCATGCCAATGAACCTGGCTGCACTGGACCATAAATTTATAAACCAAGCTTAGCAACTAATATTTCAAAAATTAAATCGCATTGAGATTCATTGTCAAATAGCGTATTTACATTCCTAGTATTCACATGGACTTTGACTCAAAATGGTGCATGTTTATCTCCACTTGTATTTGGTTGCTTCAATTCAGTTCAAACTATGGCTTTGTCTAGATCGAAGGTTTTTTCTACCACTTTTTAATTTTTTTCAATAGTCACCTCTACTTTCCTCTTGGTCTTGAGCCACTTTCTATGCAACTAGATTATGTGTCTATCATTGTTGCCTCTTATTTCCTCTTGTACTTGATCCACTTTGTATGCAATTGGATTATGTGTCTATCACTTATTTTCCATGCTCCCATCCACATCACAATGTTTGCAATTTATATTTAGATCTCTCCCTTTTTATTGTGGCCACCATATTCTTTTATTTTGTATTGTTAGTTTCTTCTTGGCAGTTATATTGCTACCCCTTATTGGTCTCCAAATCAATATAGATATTTATTTCTTACTTAGAAGCCCAACTTGGGAAAACCAACTTAGGATGGAAATATTCAATATTTATTAACCAACAATTTGGAAAGGTATTTACAAAGTATTTTGGCTCTCTCTTGGAATTTAGCATTTTTCCTATAGGAATAAAATAAATTCCTTTTGAATCTTAGTGAAGGAACACCCTTCGAGTTTGTTGTGCAAGAGGATATAGGCAATTTTTGAATCTATTGACATAGCTAGAAGGCCAAGTGTCCTTTCTCCTTCATTTTCCGCTTTGTCTCATTGTTGGCATCATTCCCTTCAGGGTTCTTGTCTTTATTTTTATTTTGTTAATTACTCATTACTTACATTGGTAGCTCAAAATTTATTTTGTTGACTAGATAACTAAGTCAATGGATGGCCAATTATGCTAATAATTGAAACCTCCTATATCATCCACCTCTATAGATTTCAAATAATATTTTATAGCATCTTCCTCTATAGCAATATCACTAGCTCTTAATCCATAGCCTTTACTTTTGCTAATTAATTTTTCTTAACCTAGGTCATACGCCTTTCAGGTTTATTTTCAATTCATTTTTGGTCAATGGAGAAGGATTGGTACTGGGAGAATAGCGGGTTGGGGATTACGAATAAATGATGTAATTTTTAGTTTGAACTTTCACCACCTTTCAAGATTATCAATCTATATGAGAGGATTCCTACCAAGTAAGAAGACAATCCATTAAGACTTGTGCATGTATCTCTTCTTTTAGATAGTTGACAAAGAATTCCCTAAAAAAAAGTAGGAAAGCATTCAATGTGGATGATAAGTTACCCAAAATCATCAATGAACTCTTCGATTATACAAAAAAATTGGAAGTTTGGCCAATCATCCTAAAAAATGAGTGTTTATTTCGAAGCATTCATTTAGATTTGAGACAAATTGTTTCAAAGTAGTATATCCTTGATGGAATTTCTTATGACATTGCCATCATTTACAATGTTCAAGATCTAATTATAAGATACTCACATGAAGTTTCATTAATTCATTTATGATTCCATGTAGGGAACAATGATATTCCATTTGAGTGACCTTGTTTATGGGTCTATATCCATCAAATTTGTTGAGATCCACTTTAGGGAATTTGTGCCACATTTGACTCATAGGTTCATGAAAAATTGGGGTAGAGTGAGGTCTTGTGGTATAGGATGACTCAATGCCTCCCTTTTGGGATGTTTAGCTCCCTTTTGTGATGTTTAGCCTTATCATTAGTAACATGTGGATTGAATATGCATCACCACAATTTTGGATAGTTAGAATGTGACTGAATCCAAGCTAGAAGGCTTTTCGTAGATGGTATGAAGATTTTATTGGGTAGAGGAGTGGTTGTGGTCTATTTTTTGTTGTAACTCATCACATAGAGTTTCCAAAGAAGAGACTTTGGTATCTATCTCTACACCTTGAATAGCCATGAATATGTGGGTCCAAAAGGAAAAGGTTAATGGAGAATGGTATCAAGGTGGTCGACATTGCATTATATCTTTGTTGAGATAGTTTCATAGTAGTGGGGTGATAAATTTCACCAAAAATAGATATCAACTACTCCTTTACCAAGAAAAATATTAAGGCCATTTGTGGTAAGCTCACCAACCTAAATTAAATCACAGATTAATTATCCAAGTTTGTGGCGATGAAAATGCATTAAATAGAGTTTACAAAGATAAGACTTTGGTAGCTAGCTCTATTCCTTAAGTATCCATGGATATGTGGATTCATTAAAAAAAGATTACTAGAGAAGTTAAAAAGGCTATCAACAATGTGTTTTTTGTTTGTTGAGATAGTTGTTTGGTAGATGGTCAAACAGGTCCATTAAAAAGACTTACTTGAGAGTGTTACTATAATAATTAGCTCGATAGAGGAATTTTGTTGATATAGGTCTCAAATAAGGGTGTAGGTAGTGTTAGTGTCGGTCTTGAAAGCCCTCCATCAGTGATCACAAAGCTCTTTGCATTTGCATTAGTAGGTGTCTCATCAGTGTCAAATCTTGCATCCCGTTAGGCATGCCATAACCCTGATGGAGGAGCTGGTCTTTATGCCCCTCTTGGCTTTGCTGGATCAGGTCATATAAGTTATTAAAGTTTTTCAAGCTTGTCTTGATGTGTCTTACTGTCAAAAGTCCTAGGTCTAGGGTTTTGGTCATTTGTCTCTACAAGGTCATGTCTTTGAAAATCCATGAGTACTCAGCAAGCCAGAGGGAGGTTTGTTAACATGTTTCTTCGATATTTTTATCTTGTACAGTCAATTTTTACCTTGGATTTAAAAACTCTGTTTTTAAAGCCCAAGGTCATTTTCTCAGTTTTGTAAATAAGTGATGAAATTTCAAAGTCTTCAAACAGACAAACTGCAACCTTGGTCCCCTTGCCAAGGTCCTTCAGATGATCTACCTGCAAAAAGAATTAAGTCAAAGCACTCAAAAAGTCAAATTCAGGATAAAGGAAACCAAAATCAGTGTTTTTAAAAAAGTGTCAAAAGAAACCTTATAAAGTGGGTTTATGGATGAAATTTTTTCAAATGAAGTTTATAAAAGGTATGTTCCCTCCTTTTACTCTCATTGTGCATTTGAAAGCTTGCAAGAGAGGGTTTGAGAGAGTGATAGGCGAAAGGAGCGGAATTGCAGTGGTTTCGGGCAGCAGAGCAGTGCGAGACCCGTTCAAGGTGGTGTGCGACCCGTTGGGTGGTGCGAGACCCGTCCAGCACCCCTCCACAGTTCAGAAATTTAACGGGCGCGACCCGTTGGGCAGTGCGCAACCCGTTGAGAGGCCTGCGAGACCCGTTGAGCCGCCAGCCTGCAAAACTCAAACAAAATTCCCAACTACTCTTCAAATCATCTCAATCGCTCGAGGTAGGGTCTTTATTCATTGTTTTGGAGATAGATGATGAAATTAAGGTGGTAGGCTATGGTTTTAACTTCATATCATGCAAATGAAATGACTTATATGGCTGCAATATTTGTTTGCAAAATGTGTTAGGGTTTTATGATGTTTTAAATTGTTTTTTCCCTTAGTTAGTTTCCTTTCCCCTTCCCTTCTTTTCATATTCATATATATGTCATTTTCCCTTTGTTATTTGTAACTGAAATGTAAATCCCCTTCCTATCCCTAAATCACTAAATTGAAACCCTACCCCTCCCAAGACACACATATAAAACAATGTATATATAAAGTTTCAAAACCCTATATCCCCTATCATATGCATGTACAAAAATAACAAAAATTGTTGATTTAAAATGTCAACAAGTTGGTGCATAAATTCCCTTTTTCCCTTGATTAAACATGTGTACATATACTCCATGTTTATTTCCATATATGTTTTCCCTATATACAAGGTGTCTTTGCAAATGATTTCCTAAATTCCAATATGTGTTCCTATAAGCATGATCATTTGCTAAATCTCCCTTGAAATTCCCTGTTATTTTCATATTTTCCCATTCCTTGTTAAGAAATTCCCTCCCCTAACATTCCCCTCATGTTTTTCCCCTTGAAACAGCATAGAGTTCAGCATTTTTGCAGGCAGAGACAGCAGTTCCATTGGTCTTTCAGTTTGTCCACTTTGCTCCAAAAAACCATGTCAGAAGCCGAGACTTATGAGCAAAGTGATGACCATTCATCATCTACAGAGGAGAGGAGGCCTCGTAAGGGTGGACATCATAAGCGAGAGGAGCCCACCTCTCTGGCAGAATTACGGGCCTGCCCCATGGCAGTGAGTTGTTTTCAGTATATGTCTTGTTATGATTTCTGTGTGAGAATTTCTCAGATTCAGCATCATAGAGAGTTGGCCCGCTTGTTTGTCTTGCACCTCCATGATGGACATGTCACTCTGGCAGGGGTGAAATTCACATTGACTCTTGAGGTGATCTCACAGGCTACAGGGATACCAAATGTGGGTGAGGTGTGGCCTAAGCGCAGACTGCTAGATTTTGTTCACTTTGAGCCCTATGTCCGGCCATCATTTGTGGGACTTTTGACAGGTGTTTTCCCATTCAGATTTCTCCGGAGCGAGTATGCTCCCATCATGAGGCTTATTATGCATTATTTTACCTGTGAGGGCAGATTTTCACAGGTGTACTCCTATCATATTCTCCTTTTGATGCATTTCACCCGAGTGAGGATGATGAACATCCCGATCTTCTTATTTCAAAACATTCAGAGGATGGTGCCCATGTTGCAGAAGAAGACCCTGGCTCAATAGTACAGGAGCCTATACCATTATGGTTTGATTCAGCTCATAGTCTCACATTAGTTGACTCAGCAAGGCATTTCATGGGAGGAGTTCATCTCCCGTGAGTTTTTCACAGTGCCACATCAGCCACATCAGGAGGTCATTCATGAGGAGGGAGGACCATCTCAGCAGTCTAATGCTCCCGTCACCCGACATGTTAGCTCCACTCCTTTGGTCACCTATCAGAAAGGCCCAAGGGCCTTATTTGCAGCAGCCAGGCGAGTACTATCTCCACAGCAGGTGGAAGGGGTCTCGCCTTCATCGTCATCACAATGAGTGTTATCTCCACATCAGGTGGAAGGGGCCTCGCTTTCTTCACCAGCATAGGTACCAGAGAGGGGAAAGCAGCCCATGATCGAGGAGAGATTGTCAGGCGATCCAGTTATTGATCTTGACGCCGGTTCTCCTAGCATAGAGCTCAAGGATATCATCCGAGAGCAAAGCACCGAGATTCAGTCGCTGCAAACGAAATTATTGATGGAAAAATGGATAATCAACTATTTAGAGCAGCGAAACAAACAATTGGAGGATGAGCACAAGCTATATGAGCTGCAAAAAATTCGTGAAGACCGCGAATTGGCTCGTAGGAGACCCGGTGACTTGAGACCCATAGATCGAGAATCTATGCTTATTTGGGACAATGCTCATTTGAAAAGGTTGTTGGCTAAGGCCAACCAAGATAACAAACTACTGAGAAACATGAAGAATCACTATTGGGCAAGGATGCATGTATGCAAGGCCAGAATGAAAATGTTCCAAAGGAGGTTGTCAGAGGCTCTTAGGCGGAAGAAAATGACCAATCCACTCCGTATCTTGGCGGAGGCATCCCTCAAAGATCATGGCACTCACTAGCATCAGCTACAGTACAAATCCCAAATTTTTTTGAGAATTTTGGGTAATTTTGGAATTTTTTGGAAATTTATAGGTTTTGGCTTCTCAACGGGTCTCACCCCCGGTGAGACCCTTTGTCATCGTAGCTCCGTTTTGCAAAAACTCAGCATTTTTGGATTTTTCATGTAAAGTTACATATGCCTATGGATAGATTTGAGTTTTTATGGAGTTATGGGCCTCCAAAAGGTCAAAATACATGAAAAATTTGACTTTCTGCCCCTTTTCTGAGTTGCAGAAGAAGTCTTGGGAGAATTGAGTTTTGACTGGGAAAATGACCTCCAAATTCAAAAATTTGGGTTGGATTGGAAATTATACTCATAGACCTTTCCAACGAGCTATCCTGCATCCAATTCTGATACCGGGAAGGCCTCCAAACAGAGCTCCAAAGTGCGAGACCCGTTGAGAAAAGGGGCGCGACCCGTTGAGGAAAGGTTGCCAGATTTGACCAGTTTAGCCCAGATATTCTAGTTTTGATCTTTTTCGACTTTCTGAGGTTAATGATGATCTTAATGGATGTAATTGTGACACTTTTTGGATACTTTTACTCTTGTTTAACTCTTCTAGAAGAATTTCTCATGTAAAGGGTAAAAATTGAATGTATGAACTGATTTCCAAGTTTATAGAGGCAAGTTGTTTTGATTGCCTATTTTGTAGTGCTTAGTTTAGAAGTTGTTCAAACTGCTCCTAGGATAGTGAGCTCGACCCATGAAGGCAGGGAAAGAGGTTAGATCATCTATATTATGTACTTTCTTACTCATTGTGATGGTTGGACTCTTGAGAGAGCAGTAGCTCATTGTATTATCTCTTGTATCTCTGCAATTTTTGGCAAGGAAGACCAGGGTTTTGCAGTCATCTTTGGGATTCTTGTGGACTCATGTGTTGATGGTGTGTTTCTTCAGTCATTGTAAGCTTTGTTATGTGTTTCATTTTCCTTCTATACTTCTGCATATTAAACAAATGAAGTGATGAAGTAAGAATTCATGCTTGTCATCTCTACTTTTAAGTTTGTTTAATTTTGATGTTTTCTACTGTTTAAAGAGAATTCAAATTCATTGTTTGCTCTCTTTAGCCTTCTCTCTTTCATTCCTGACCATTCACTTCAATCAAAGACATCAACACGGCCTCCTACCTCGCCCCAAAGACTCCCCTGTAGAAACTGTGTCCCACCCCCGCAGCCAAATTTGCCCTCTCCTCAACTTGCCACCACAAACCCAAAAATCCCAAAATCAAATTCTTTTATCAGTTTACTAGCCTAATATCAGTGCTTAGTTTAAAGGGTAAAAATTGAATGTATGAACTGATTTCCAAGTTTACAGAGGCAAGTTTTTTTGACTGCCTATTTTGTAGTGCTTAGTTTAGAAGTTCAAACTGCTCCTAGGATAGTGAGCTCCACCCATGAAGGCAGGGAAAGAGGTTAGATCATCTATATTATATACTTTCTTACTCATTGTGATGGTTGGACTCTTGAGAGAGCAGTAGCTCATTGTATTATCTCTTGTATCTCTTCAATTTTTGGCAAGGAAGACCAGGGTTTTGCAGTCATCTTTGGGATTCTTGTGAACTCATGTGTTGATAGTGTGTTTCTTCAGTCATTGTAAGCTTTGTTATGTGTTTCATTTTCCTTCTATACTTCTGCATATTAAACAAATGAAGTGATAAAGTAAGAATTCATGCTTGTCATGCTCTGCTTTTAAGTTTTTTTAATTTTGATGTTTTCTACTGTTTAAAGAGAATTCAAATTCATTGTTTGCTCTCTTTAGCCTTCTCTCTTTCATTCATGACCATTCACTTCAGTCAAAGACATCAGCATGGCCTCCTACCTTGCCCCAAAGACTCCCCTGTAGAAATTATGTCCCATCCCCGCAGCCAAATTTGCCCCCTCCTCAACTTGCCCTCAAAAACCCAAAAACCCAAAATCAAATTCTTTTATCAGTTTACTATCCTAATATCAATGTTACTTTGTTGGTCATCTCCCTAATTGAAAATTTTCCAAGAGAGACCAGAGAGAGCCTTCTCCTACCCCGTAGGGCTAGCTACAAGGCTGAATGGTTTGATGTAGCTCTGAGATTTGCCTTTCTCAGCCTGAGGTGAAACGTCAAACGCTAACAGTGCACACCTACAACAAACTTCCTAATCTTTGCCTCCAATGACACTTCCTCTGGGATATGTAGTTCAGGGGTTGTCTTGCATGCCTCGACCACCGCGGCTGCAAGCTGGTTGTTCCGCATCTGAAATTTCTTCTGAGCCTCCAGTGCTATTGATTTTTCCATGAACATATGTTTGTTGTTGACTTTGTACTCGCTGGTCAGGCTCAGCACATCGATCTTGGGCCTTAAATTTTGCTATCACACTTTCTTGCAGTGTGTGAAGAAACTCACTAGGGAGGGTGGCCATGTCAAGGCAAACATTCTTCAAAGGGCTGACAATAGCCTTGTTAGCAACTGCTTCTGCACTCAAAGCTCCATCAGGCAATGCCACTGCTAGGAGATCCAATGACTGAACCATCTATACTACTTGAGTGGTCCTTGGTGCCAAACTAGTTGATGCAGTGCTACTCTATCCTACACCTGCGTGGATTCCCATCATCTAGATTTGAAACTTGCACAGATCCTTCTGAATAGTGCTCATTTCCTGCTTTTGTTGCTGCTCAAATTGCTGTAACAATTTTGTTGTTGTATCCCGCACCTTATCTCCAATTTCACCCAAGTCGCCATCCGTCAAAGTAATCGGATCTAATGATGACTTGGTGGAATTCATCTTCTTTAGTTGTCCTTCCTTTCCCTGCACCCTGTACCGCTTTACCTGAAATGGAGTGCTTTCTTGCTGATGATGGCCGTCTTGCTGTGACTATTCTTCCTCCTCCATTTGGGGTGACAAAGACTTATGACTTCTTTCGGAACCACAATATTCCTGCTCAACTTGATCTTTTGAAGCGTGCTTCGCTTCTACTCAGGCCTTCTACATGGCTTCTTTCTTCCTCTTCTCAGCCAACTGCTGAACCTTTTGTCTGCCGACTTCCTTTTTATTCTTCTCCTCAGACTTGCTAGTCATAACGGCCAAATTGGATGTTGAATGCTACATTGTTGGCCAGTGCTTGATGACCTATTGAGTAGCATCATCTGTTTCTAAGTAGCGTAGGTCGAACCATTTTTGTTCAAGGTCCTTTTGCGCCTGGATGTTGATCTGATAATCACCCTATGAGTGACCTTAGTTAAAGATTTATTAAACAAATGTATTACAGACTCATGTGCTGGTGTGTGTTCTGTGTTATTTAAGCAACAGATCGATTAGATTTCCAACACACAGACATTTAAATGGAAAGATAGCATAGAAATATAGTGAGAAAACACAAAGACACAAGAATTTTAATAAGGAGTTCACCCTATTCTCCAGGGCTACATATTTGGTCCAAATTTTAGTGGTGGCCTTGTTTTATTGTGCCTTGAAGCAGAGAATTATAATGTAGGGACTCAATGTGAGTTCTCGTGAAGCAGGTTCTGCTTGGCAGGGTGGTTCTTGGATTCCCCAAACCACTGGAGTACACACACTCTTCTTCTTCCTACCAGCTCTGTGACCTTCTGGTCTACAGTGGCAAGAGCCTAGTGTGGTGCTCAACCCGGATAGATTCCTCTATGGGATGGCTTGAATCTCTCAAGCTCTCTGGTGCTCGATGCTGCTGCTGGTCAACTTGGCCCTCTGTCTCTTTCTGCTTTTGCTTTAATGTCTTCTTCTCTAGTTTCCGTCTCTCAGTGTTCAGTCCTCCTCTCGAGGTTCGCTCTAATTGACTCTCACTTGTGTATTCTATCTCTGTTCATGGCTTTTAGCCATTCGTTGCAATGCTTGTTCGGTTCCTCGTCTGCCTCTGTTGATTCACCTTGTGTAGCTGTGCTTGGAGTTCCTTGTTCGACGTCATCATGAACTCTCAGGGAGTGGCCACTTGTCCTCCTCTAAGTGGCGCCAACCTGCATTGTCAGTTCATTTCTTTAGTTACGTTGTGGATGCGTTCTTCCTCCACCATGGTGGTCAAATGGATTCCAAATCCTTCTAAAACACGACGTATTCCTTTATTGATTCTGCTTCCTCCATTGAGCTTGATCTCAACCGCCTGATCTAGGTCCCCCAGATCCAACGTCATATGCACTTTCCACGTGGTTGATTTGCTCGACTGATAGCACGCGATCAATGGCGGTTTTCTCTCACCTCTGCTTGCCACGCATTGATTGATGTATGGTATCACTCCAATTTCTCCAGAATTGCTTATTATTCAAGGGCACCCCGATCAATACTGCTGGTTTTTCGAAGCGCGGGTCTCGCCTTGTACATTAGTGCTTTTCGCTTTTCTGCTCGTGGTTTGCCGGCTCTCGATGTGACTGAGTGCTTGAGGCTCCTCCATTTTGGCCTTATTCACCCAACGTTGTGCATCAAAATATACATCCTTTTCCCAATCCGGGGCTCACAGGGGTACTCTGACCTCCCGCGCAGTCTCCATGGGTCTCGGTCAGCATGCTTTGACTGAGGTCCTCATCGTTCCACGCTGGCTGCCATTGCCACTGGTTCAGGGGTGTTTTTGATCGCGGTTTCTGAATTCTTAGAGATTTGTCCCGACCCGATACAATCATGGTTCTTTGACAGTTTTTGATGGATCCAATTCGGATCATGGCCTTCCCACTAAAAAAGCTTTTGGACCACCAAAAGTTGGTTTTATTTCAAGCATCGACTAAGTGAGGATACTGCTGTCTCACTTATCCAATCTCAATCCATTTTTCATTTCTCAGCTTCGAACCTTTGAGTTCAATTCTGAGGTACTCAACATATCCTATGCGCGTCGTCCTCACGTTCCTATCCAAGATTGTGTCTTCCAGCGATTCATTAAGATATTTAGATAGTAGGTCATCAACAAAAGGTAATTGACTTTGCTCTTCAGAAGCTTCAATCATTGAAGGTTCAAACAATCTCAAACAATCTACATTTACGACTAAGTAGATGTGCATGTAAGCTTGTAGATCAAGGCGAAAAGCATTTTCACCAATCTTCTCAAGTATTCTAAAAGGTCCATACCTGATAGGCTTTAACTTTTTACCTTCACCTTACATCCTGTCCTTGCTGATATACAGGAAGACCTGGTCTCCAACTTGAAAACTATGCTCCATCTGATGTTTGTCATGCCTAGCCTTGTATCTGGCTTGGCTCTTTCCTAGCTCTTCTTGTACTGCCTGGTGGATCTCTTGGATCTGTTCAATGAACCTAGTTTCCTTGTCCACATCACTGTGTCCATCAACTATGGTATCATTACCAAAGACAAAATCCAAAGGAGACCTTGGTATGAAACCAAAATAGGTCTCAAAAGGCGATCTCTGGGTAGAAGAGTGTTTTGCTCTATTGTAAGCATGCTGCACATAACACAAATGTTCATCCCAAAGCTTAGGATGTTTGCTGCAATATCCTCTGAGTAACTGGATCACTGTCTTGTTAACTACTTCTGTGTGGCCATCAGTTTGTGGATGAAAATCTATGCTTTTCTTCAGTTAGGTGTACATTAGTTCCCACAGATTTAACCAAAAATTCCCCACAAATCGGGTGTCTCAATCAGATACAATAGAAGTGGGTAATATGAAATGAACCCATCCACATTCAAAGAATAATTTTGTAGTTTGTTCAGTTGTAATATGTTTATTACTAGGTATCAAAATACACATTTTGCTAAACCTATCCACAACCACATATAGATAATCATGACCTTTCCTAGATATAGGCAGTCCTCCAAAAAAATCCATGGAAACACTTTCCCAAGGGTGAGAAGGAACTGGTAAAGAAATGTACAAGCCTAGTTTTCTATTGCTGGGCTTGCTTTTAGCACACATGGTACACCCTCTTACATATCTAGAAAATATCTCATTCATTTTCGGTCAATAACAAAATCTTTGCAGCTGTGCAACTATTTTACTTACCCCAAAGTGACTTGATATCAGAGAAGTGTTTGCCTCTCTAATTATCTTTACTCTCTTGGTTTGTGGAATGCATAGTTTCCCACAACGATATAAGAGTCGGTCCTTCACATGATAGTCCAATTCTTCTACCTTTTTTCCTTGACACAAAGTTGCATATACATCTTTAAAGTCTATATCTTGAGTATATTGTTCAATGTAACTTTCATGTAGTACAGAATTATGCTTAAATATAGTAGATGCATTTATAATGTGTTATGAAACCAGCTCAAGAAAAGATTGAAAAGATAGATCAACGCCTTAGAATTCAGCCTCTTCGAGGGGGCAACCTCCTTTACATTACATAAATGAACAATTC